>JAHWFP010248687.1:1559-12703 GCA_023313725.1 Lithobius niger
TCACCCACTAATAGGGAACGTGAGCTGGGTTTAGACCGTCGTGAGACTGGTTAGTTTTACCCTACTGATGACTTGTCGTTGCGATAGTAATCCTGCTCAGTACGAGAGGAGCCGCAGGTTCGGACACTTGGCACGAGTTCTTGGCCGAGCGGCCAGTGGTGCAAAGCTACCATCCGTGGGATTATGACTGAACGCCTCTAAGTCAGAATCCCGCCTAGACACGGCAACGATATCGTTCGCGCCTCGAGCCGAGGGAGGTACCGCTAAGCGGCGGGGCAAGATAGGGGAGGGCGAACCTCCGGCCTGCCGCTGGCTGCACCCTCGCAAGCGGTCACTTTTTCCGGGCGACTGAGTCACCCGTCGCCTCGGTCACGCCGCGATCACTATCCCGTGCGCTCAAGGTGGAGGCGCCAAATCGTCCACAGACGACCTAGGTACCGGTCGGGGTGTCGTACTTAGTAGAGCAGCCACCACACTGCGATCTATTGAGACTCGGCCTTCGACTGGGGGATTTGTCAGCATCAGACTGACTGTTCTCCAATGCCAGACCCTGGAATACTAGGGCTGGCTTTTTCTCTGAAGTCTAAATGGTGACGGTTAACATCCGTTCCATGCTGCCAGAAACTAAGTCCCAACTCTTATTCAACCAGAGACTAACGGGCAACTTCCTTCGGAGGCAGAGTCCCAACCAAACACTTACGTCCTGAGGCTAAGTCCCCAAACAATGTCACCGACTAGCCTTTGACTGGGGGATTTGTCAGCATTAGACTAACTGTTCTCCCAATGCCCTGGAATACCAGGGGTTGGTTTTTTTTAAGTTCAAATGGTGACGGTTAACATCCGCTGGACCTTTATACTTGGTGGTTCGGACTTCTGCGTTCGCAACGCTAGATTCACTTAGGAACGTCGCGTGGCCGAGCAAGGTTTTGCAACCGATCACGGCTTCAGGTATTTCATGCCGTCGACCCTCACTTTGGCACGGGTTTTCGATTCTCGTTTTCATTAGTAGGAAAGGCGTTCGTCTGCGTTCGCAACGCTGATGTAGGGGTCCAAATGATAGGTGTGGGGGACAGGTTGGCATATCCGTGTCCGTGCCAAGCTGCCAGAGACTATGTCCCAACTCTCATGCAGCCAGGGAGAGAGAATCAAATCCCAACCAACCACTTTTGTTCTGAGGCTAAGTCCTCACACTTGCTAACCTGCCAGAACCCAGAATGCTGGGTCTAGCTTTTTCTCTGAAGGCCAAATCATAGGTGTGGAGAGCAGGTTGGCATGTCTGCCAGAACCCAGAATGCTGGGTCTGACTTTTTCTCTGAAGGCCAAATCATAGGTGGGGAGAGCAGGTTGGCGTGTCTGCCAGAACCCAGAATGCTGGGTCTGGCTTTTTTTCTGAAGTTAACATCCATTCCAAAAAGCAGTAAGTTAAAAAGCACTTTAGTAATTAAAAACACATACAGAGTAGCCATCAAGTGCTGGTGAAACAACGAAATCACGACGTTTCGGTTCCAAGGTCGGAACCGTTTTCAGGTGAAGGGTTTAAAACATGTCAAACAACTTAAAATTAAAAATAAAAATTAATAAAATAACAGCAGAGCAGGGCCATGGAAATAAAACTCACAAGTCTTAAGGATGCAAGGTTCCATGCTAAAAAACTAAAACCAAATAACATAAAAGTCAGCACAATTCAAAAAAATGTGCCAACAGTCCACATAACTCACCCAAGTCTGCAGGTCGAATGAGAGAGGATTCGGTCGGTTATGCTTTAAATAGTGGGTCCCTGGATTTTGATTGGTGGAAATGTGTTGATGCCTGCATCATTGCATAACTTAATGTAGTCTTGTAGGTGATTGGCTGTAGGTATTAAGTGATTATGAACAGGTGGTTTGGTTAAATGAATACAAAGTGTTTCCAAGTTTTCACGTGTTTTGGTGTGAGGAATTTGAAATAAAATTTTTGTTTGCGAAATTTCAGGTTCATGCCCTGTTTTTTGAAAGTGTTGGACCAGTGAGTTTTCTTGTTTCATTAATTCAAAGTTTGATTTGTGGGAACTAAGTCGTTTACATATTTCTTGTTTACTTTGGCCTACATAGGTGGCTGTGCATCCAGAATGGGCACAAGGTATGCTATAAATGGTGTCTTTTGTAAATCTGGCAGGAATATTGTAGTACTGGTATTGGGAGGGGAGGAGGGAGGCTGAAGTTGGTTGTGAAGAGCGCGGCTACTTTTACTAACAAGGCGTACATTATCAGTGTATAACTTCTTGCGAAGTGGTTCAGTAACTCCCCTTATGTAAGGCGCAACAAGAAATCCGGTTTTATGTTGTTTCCGAGAGGTGGAGAGCCAATTAAAGTTATTATATTTACTGATAGTGGGTAACGGAAACCCGTTGCTAAGGTACTTATGGAAGATGTACTTGAATTCTTCAAGCAAAACAAGTTTATTGGTGGAATGGGCAAAAATTCGGCGCAGCTCGTCTTTTAGCCCAGCTACTAGATAAATTGGGTCAGTGTATGATTGAAAGTTATTAGTCCTGGTTGTTTGAGTAGGCTTACGAAAATGGACAGTTTCAACTCTATTGTGGCTATTCGTAAAGATTGTAATATCAAGAAAAGCAAGTTTATTATTGTCTGGTGCCTCCATTGTTAACTGTAGGGAATGATGATAGCTATTTAAAAATTTAAAAATGTCGTTACGAATGCCGGTTGGAAAGAGTGCTAAGGAGTCATTAATAAAACGTTTATAGTAAGCAATTTGAGTAAACTGGCTGACCAGTAAGTTATCAACCTCATTCATAACAATATCGCACAAGAAAGTAGAGATAGGACAACCCATAGGAACGCCATTATGCTGGAGAAAAAAATTTCCAGTGTACTGCAGGAAAGTAGTATTAAAAATAAGTTCAACCGCCTCAAGAAAGATAGGAATGTCCCAAGTTAATTTGTCAAGTGGAGTGGAGTCGTTTTGGAGTTTTTTCTTTAAAGTGTTGAGAATAAGTTCACGATCCAAGGAGGGAAACATTGCTTTCACGTCAAAAGAAGTCCAGCTATAGCCAGCAGGGACAAGAGTGCTTGTAAGATCCTTAATGACAGCTAACGAGTTAGGGACAGTATGTTGGCCTACAGCTAAAAGTTTAAGTGTTGGGGCCGCTATTTTGACTAGTGCCAAATTTGGGGCATTTTTGCCGCTAGTTATTAATCGTAAAGGGTGATTATCTTTGTGGGTTTTGATTTTTGGAAACACAAAAGGGGGTTGGTGGTGCTCAAGCTTATAATTGTCAAGAACGGTTGTGGCCAGTTTACCAAGTTTAATAAGTTTTCTGAAGAACTTTTTTTATGAGGGCCGAAAATTTAGAGGTAGGTTGTGATCTAGTTTGATGTAGAGATCAGTGTTGTTTAATTCCTGTAGGATTTTTTCATGAATGTCATTTTGAAGGCAGATGGCTGTGGAGTTACTCTTATCAGACTGCAAAATGCGGATATCCGTTTTTTTTTATAAATTGCCGGATTTGTGATACTTGAGCAAGTGTGAAGTTATTGCAACTGTTAATTTTCAAGTTTGCCCTAAGTGATTGCAGAGCAAGTGAACGGATTTCGTACCTGTGGGGGCACCTGATAGTGCCTGCTTCCAGTTTAGCAATAAAATGAGGAATTAAAGTTTTAATATTAGGTGTAGGTACAAACTTAGGGTCCAGAGAAAAAATATATTGGAGGGGGGGGGCGGATCAATTTCGTGCCCAGTTAGGTTATAAGTTAGGTTAGGTTATTTCGTGCCCAGTTTCGTGCCCAGTTAGGTTTACTTTGGCCCATTTATTTTGAGGAAAAGCTAACTTTTCGATGGTGCTGTTATGGTGCTCTTGATCCGACCAACAGCACCATCGAAAAGTTAGCTTTTCCTCAAAATAAATGGGCCAAAGTAAACAGGAAATATGTAAACGACTTAGTTCCCACAAATCAAACTTTAAATTAATGAAACAAGAAAATTCACTGGTCCAACACTTTCAAAAAACAGGGCATGAACCTGAAATTTCGCAAACAAAAATTTTATTTCAAATTCCTCACACCAAAACACGTGAAAACTTGGAAACACTTTGTATTCATTTAACCAAACCACCTGTTCATAATCACTTAATACCTACAGCCAATCACCTACAAGACTACATTAAGTTATGCAATGACGCAGGCATCAACACATTTCCATCAATCAAAATCCAGGGACCCACTATTTAAAGCATAACCGACCGAATCCTCTCTCATTCCACCTGCAGACTTGGGTGAGTTAGGTGGACTGTTGGCACATTCTTTCGAATTGTGCTAACTTTTATTTTATTTGGTTTTAGTTTTTTAGCATGGAACCTTGCATCCTTAAGACTTGTGAGTTTTATTTCCATGGCCCTGCTCTGATGTTATTTTATTAATTTTTATTTTTAATTTTAGGTTGTTTGACATGTTTTAAACCCTTCACCTGAAAACGGTTCCGACCTTGGAACCGAAACGTCGTGATTTCGTTGTTTCACCAGCACTTGATGGCTACTCTGTATGTGTTTTTAACATCCATTCCATGCTGCCAGAAACTAAGTCCCAACTCTTATTCAACCAGAGACTAACGGGCAACTTCTTCAGAGGCAGAGTACCAACCAAACACTTTCGTTCGGAGGCTAAGTCCCCAGACGGTGTCACCGACTTGCATTCGACTGGAGGATTTGTCAGCAGTAGACTGTTCTCCCAATGCCAGCTTCTGAAATACCAGGGCCTGGCTTTTTTTTGAAGTCCAAATAGTGATGGTTAACATCCGCTGAACCTTTATACTTGGTGGTTCGGACTTCTGCGTTCGCAACGCTAGATGCACTTAGGAACGTCGCGTGGCCGAGCAGGGTTTTGCAACCGATCAAAGCATGATTTGCTCACGGCTTCAGGTATTTCATGCCGTCGACCCTAACTTTGGCACGGGTTTTCGATTCTCGTTTTCGTTAGTAGGAAAGGCGTTCGTCTGCATTCGCAACGCTGATGTAGGGATCCAAGTAATAGTTGTAGAGAGCTGGAGGGTGATTGCTAATTCCTGTCAGACTACAAGGTTTATTCAGCGTTGGCTGTTACAAGGTGCATGAGTTTATGAAGAAATGCCCTAGAAGTCGAGATCCAGACGATCTTGATGCAGCAGCCAACAAGTTCGTCCAGCGTGCCTTCTTTTCGAGCTCTCGTCCGTGCAGATGTTCGTGCGACAAGTGGCGCACCACCAAATGGTCTCGTGTCGTTCCTGTCTGTACTTCCTGCACACCTGGCATCTGTGGCTTTTCGTACTCTTTTCGTGGCGATGACTGGTACCCATGGCGGCTGGAAGTCTTATTGGGCGTGCCTTGCGTACCTTATTGATGAGTTGGTTGGCGAGCGATCTTCTGTTAGACAGCTGGGAGCGTTTGCCGGCCTTATCGGCGCCGCAGACCATGACCATGTTGAGCCTGGCGTTGACGAGAATCTGGTTGAGCTTTTGGAAGAAAAGGTAGCGGTGCCATCTTATGGACCTCCTGCCGACGTAGAACGAGGAGATGAGGTGATTGGCAATGTCCACACCATTAATGCATTCCGTGTAAGTGGTGGCTGCTGCCGGGCAAGTGACTAGGCGTTTCTGGCCCCCGATGAGTCGTCCGATGGTACATTCGTCCGCAAAGGGATCCACGTGCGTGCGAGTATAGGGACAGCCTTGGTGTCGCACCAGATGCTCAGCAGTAGTCGGCCACTTTGACGCAGGACACTGTCACAGCGTTCGTGCTCCTTCTTGAATTTGCGCAACTAATAATAATAATAATAAAAGTTTCAACCACAAATGTGGTTAGGAATTTGGAAGGGGCAAAACCCACTAACACCAACCCTATTCTAACTGTCAGAAATTCATAAAAAAAAACAATATAAAAAGGATAAAAAGATGAAAATAAAATATCGAAGCCAAGCCCGCCAAGAACAGGGTCAACCGAGGCACGATTCATTCTACGAATTCCGGTCTCTTTAGGAACCTCCCAAGAGGGCATGCGTTGAGGATCTTCTTAAAGGCTGCAAGAGAACATGCTGTAACCGCGGTCTCAGGCAGGGAGTTCCAAGCTGGAGCAACCCTAACCGTGAAAAAATTTTTTTGGCAATCTAAGTTTGCTCCTTCAATAGAGAGTTTAAGGGAATGTCCCCGAGTAGATTTAATTCTGCTCAAGTCGAAAAAAGGCAAGTCAACATTTAACGTTCCGTGGACAATCCTATAAGTTAGAATTAAGTCAAATTTCAAACGACGCAGTTCCAATGATTCCAACCCCAAGCGTTTGATTCGCGTATTGTAGGGCAAATCATGGAAGCCATGTAGATACTTAGAAAAACGCCGCTGCACCGACTCCACAAGATCAACATCCTTTAAGAGGTATGGCGACCACACTGGGGTTGCATATTCAAGAAGCGGACGGACAAAGACTCTAAAAGCCCAGACTTTTGTAGTCAAATTTCCAGAAGTAAAGCAGCGATTTACGATAGCCAAACGCTTAAATGCGGCAGCAGTAATCTGCCCGCAATGGAGGGTCGATTTCAAATTTGACGTAAACCAAATGCCAAGATCACGAATCACATGCACATACGGGAGAACGTGGCTTTCAATCGAGTAGGCGAAAGGTAAAATGTCGTTACCGATGTGGAAAGATTGGCACTATGACAGTGAGATTGGCAACTGCCACAATAATGACCAATCGGCCACGTTATCAATCTCCCCAGATAGCGTCTCACAATTTCCTCGTTCCACAACCTCTGACCCAATCTTCAGGTCGTCAGCAAATTTGTATCCAGAAGCCGAGTCGTTTTTGCATTTAAGATCATTAATGTAAACAACAAAAAGTAAGGGGCCAAGTACAGACCCCTGTGGAACACCGCAAATAATCGAGGTCTCGGAAGAGAAGGTATTAGCAATGAGGACCTGTTGTGAGCAGTTTAAAACGAAAGCAGAAATCCATCTTAAAAGATTTCCTCCAAACCCAATTTTTTTGAGTTTATGCAGTAATTTTCGATGGACAACCGACTCAAAAGCCTTCTGGAAATCAATATAAATAACATTTGTCGGTACACCAACATCGAGGGCACTAGTCCAACGGTCTAATGCAAGCAGTAATTGTAGGGTAGCCGAACGTCCAGGCATGAAACCAAATTGGTCATAGTTAATAAAATTATGGGCCTCCAAGAACGTTAACATTTTGTTACGGATCATTGACTCCATAACCTTACAAGGAACAACTGTGAGAGCAATTGGACGGTAATTACAAACATTTGCTGCATCCCCTTTTTTAAAGACAGGGATAACATTTGCAGATCGCCAAGATGAGGGCAAAGCACCCTCACGAAACGAATGGTTAAAAACTCCTCAGTGAACTCAGTGAACTCCTCAGTGAACTCGTATGGCATTCCAGCGGCATTGGCGCGCAGGCTCACGCATGCAAAGGTTCCTAGCTTGGCGTAGAGGAACTGAAACAGCAGTGCTGAAGTGAAGCAGTTGTCACTGATGATGGTATAACCCTGGTTGAGGTAGTGGCGCGCGGTGTAGATCGTTTTGTGAGCCATCTTGTTGTTCTTGAGTTCCTTGGCCGCGTCTTGGGCGGGGTCCATGGCCATGTGGCGCTTCTTTCCAATGTGTGCCTTGTCGTTGAGGATGTAACCATCGAACGGGTAGCAGAGAGTGAAGTGTTCGAAGCCTACCTTGATGGGCTTCTTGGGTTGGTATATCTTGATCTTGGATCTTCCGGTGTACACAGTCATGGACTCGTCTATGCAGAGAACTGGTCCGGGCTTCCTGCACTTGCGGAATGCCTCGTTGATGGCCTCCATCATCGGTCGCACCTTTATTATTGCGTCCATGTCCTCCTTGGCCTTCTGCTCTTCGATGGCTTGCATGGTCGTGGGCGAGGCAGTCTGGATATTGGTACCGGTGAAGGACGGTTCTTCGGACAGCCGAAAGTTGTTCCAAATTTGATTAAACCTCATTCTGGTCATGGTCGACCTGATGGAGTGGTTTCCCATTGCTAGCCCTCTCTTCCACGAATTGGTTGGTCCTCCTTACGATGAAATCTGCTGTCTCCTCGAAAATTTCCATGAAGAAATCCAACTCCGTACTCTTCCTATTGCATTTGCCGGTGTAGCCCATTGGAGGTCCAGAGAAACCTCTTGTGTCTTGGTACTTGTTTAGCTGTTTGCTCCAAATCTGATGAAGTTGGCGCCTGGTGTGCCGGTCTTAGACTTCTCTACAACGGAGTAGCTGGGAAAGTCGTCCATCGGAGCTACCGCAGACATCCTCCTGTCTGCCTGGTTCTGGTCGAAGAGATGATCAGCATGTAGTGAGTCGGGCCTTTTTTATGCCTGTGTGTGACCACTGCGCATTGCTTTTGCCCAAATTATGCAAGATGGTGAAGTAGCTTCGAGAAGGTGCTATGTTGTGCAATGCCCGCTGAACCCGCATCCGAGTGCGGGACATCAGGCTCCGACAGCATGACGTGAAACGTGTCAATGGAGGTCACAGAAACAGCAGCTGGTCGCGAAGGGCAATAGGATGGAGATGGCCAGACACTGCAGGTGATCATCCATTGTGTGGCTTTCGATAAAGCCGCATGCGACTGCGGCGAACAAGGGGTTTGGCATCGGAGATTTGGGGGCAAGACGACCAAACACCCGTCTTGCTGCCCGACATACGGGTTTGAGGCCAAAACCACCCAAAGGGCAGAAAAAGACATGGGAGAGCAGTGGCAGGATGGTCGTGGGAAGGAGAATGGAATTTCCGAGGGTAAAGCCAAACGATGGATGTGTTATGTGGATTCCAAGTTGCTTTTTGTTCCCGAAGTAGTGTTGCCGAACGGTTAAGCCCAACCACAAGGCCGTGAGACCTCTGTGAGCCGAGATATTAAAAAATACCCTGCTCTGCATTAGCAACGCTGGTATCGCGTCTAAAGACGTGTAACCAGCGTTGCTAACGCAGGAAAAATGAAAAGTGCTCAGATCATGGCCAAAATCGGCATGCGCCAGGCAGACGATGCTAGATGGACGGCCCCAGCAGATGGGCTCCGTGGCCTCAACCCTGTCTCGCTGGTGACCCCAAAGGCTCTTTTCGTACCATTACGGAAGGAACGGAAAATCGGTTAAAGTGTCGGGGCTCAAAAACTGGCCGTCTAAACTTGATGAAACTCGGTGTGAGGATAGCCCTCGTTCGTACGCACATTTTAAGCCCAACCACAAGTCAGTGAGACCTCTGTGAGCCGAGCTATTGCAGCATGGAACGGATGTTAATCGTCACCATTTGAACTTCGAAAAAAGTCCCACTAACCTAACCTAACCTCACCTAACCACAGGTATGCTGTTTCTCCATAACCACTCGTGTTTTAGGTATGAAACTTGGTAGCCAGGAGTATTTCGTCCTCCTAAAGCGATCTAGCCTATTCCCAGGGTCGTAGCTCGTCTCGTTCGTCCGCTATTGACGGTCGAAGTATTTAGGCCTATATAGGCCTATATAGGCCTACACTCAAAGCCGGTTTATTTAATAGCGCTCCATCCACTAGAGCTGTGGGTCTGAATTTTTTTGGACGTCCTGGGGGTATGGCCAGCTAGGCGCCCACCGACTTTGAAGTGTCTAGGACATTTAGTTCGGGATTGGAGAACTTGAAACCAATGAAGAGCACTGGGCGTCAAAAGTCGGGATTTTTTCCTATGGTAGCTAGAGCTATGAAAATTTTTGGGAGTCGAGACAGTTCCTTTAGCTGGGTGCACACCAAATTTGAAGGGTCTAGGACGAATGGTTTGCCGTTGGCGAACTTGAAGGTCTGTGTAGGTGTTGAAGAAGTTTGCTGCAACAGCCTGCGGGACGTCTTCCCGCAACTTGGGTGCTGGTGTCCCTTGCACCGGGGAAGTGCTTGGTTGAAGCCAGACGGCTAGATGGACGGCCCCAGAAGATGGTGACCCCAGAGGCAACAGCACGCGGGATGACGGACACGTGTTCACGCAACTTGTCTGCTTGCATCCCAGGGCTAAAGACCGGTGTACTTTGCACCGGGGACGTGCGTGGTTGAAGCCAGACGGTTAACCATTCGGCAACACTGACTCGGGAATGTCCAGCAAACTTTGATCCATGTAACATGTCCATTGATCAGCTTTTCCCTCGGAAATTCCATTCTACATCTCACAACCACCCTGCCACTTCTTTCTCATGTTGTTTCCGGCCTTTTTTGTTTTTTTGGTCTCGAACCCGCATGTCGGGCAGCAAGGCGTGGGCTTGTCCGCCGTGCCCCCTAATTTCCGATGCCAAACACCATGTTCGCAACAACAGCACGCGGCTTTATCGAAAGCCACACAATTGAGGATCACTTGCAGTGTCTGGCAATCTGAGGCCCATTGCCCCTCACGACCGGTTGCTGTTACCGCCTGGTGCAATCACATCCTGCTATCCCGCACCCAGATGCGGGTTCCGCGGGTGTTGCACAATATTGCACAACGTTGCATCATGTAGCAACTACTTCTCAATCTTGCATACATTTGAGCAGAAGCGATGTGCAGTGGTCACGCGTGACCGTATATAAGGGCCTACCCGCCGCATGTGAATCATTTCTTCGACCAGAAGCGGGCAAACAGGATGATGACTGCAGAGGCACCGATGGACGACTTTCCCAGCTACGCCGTAGTAGAGAAGGCTAGGGCCGGTAAGACTCGGAGGCAACTTCATCGGGTTTGTACGAAGAGCTGAGCGAGTACCAGGACAAGAAAGGTTTCTCCGGACCTCCAATGGGCTACATTGGCAGATGCAAAAAGAAGAGCAAGTAGTTGGATTTTTCATGGAATTATTCGGGGAGACCGCAGCTTTCATCATATTCCAACCAATTCATGGACGACAGGGCCAGCAATGCCAAACGCAGCACACGGAATGTCACGTCAGCCAACACACCAGAACCAAAAGTCAATGCAGGGACTTCGACTCAAGGGGAGCCATTGGCCGTGGCCAACACAACAATCGAGTCATTGGTTCCGCCACCACGTCCATGACCACCCCACATCACTTACTGCTAGTTTTTGCCACTCACTGGAATTCCGACTGAACCACAGCTGGGAATACCACAACCAGACGTCCACATGGAAGAAGCCGGGTCAAGCCAA
>JAHWFP010248689.1:0-21756 GCA_023313725.1 Lithobius niger
CTCATGTCTCGGGAATCACATCGTAAATCACATCCTAAAGTATGAATTGGCACCAATGTATGACCCACGATCTCAGGCGGACTTTTACTAGATTGTCGTGAGATTAACTATGTGACTTCAGCTTCTAAAAAAAAATTATATTGCGTTTTTTGTCATCAAAGTATGCAGCAGAGAAAAAAATTATGCCACGACCACATAACGAATTATAAATATTCCAATGAAAGTAATTGCTGGGTCTTTGACAAGCTGTTCTGCAGGAAGTTTTACATTTGCGTTCCACACTTATTGCAGAAAGCTTACCGCTACCAATTTATGTGCAGTTATGCTTGGATTACTTGCCAGTATCTTTGCAAGTTTGCTTTGTGCCATGTCATGTATTAGCTCATCTATAAAAAAAAACACTACTGGTTGTTATATCTTTTTTTCCAGGCATGGAAGAAACTTTGCGGTATGTTCGAGTAGAACGAAATCAGATTAAAACAATTGACTTTGTTTCGGAAGCAAAATATGTGGCAATGGTTTGGATTGTTAACGAAAAATGTGAAGAAATAGCTGACTACGCCTTCGCAAAATTGTCGGTAGTGGTGCATATAGAAATCCAGAATTGCCCTCTTCATACTATTGGCAATTACGCCTTTGCTAACTTACTGCGTGCCACAATTTCTATCACTGACTGCTCAGTAGTCAGTATTGGCAATTACGCTTTTGTTAACTCATCACGCCATCTTAAAATTACAAACGGCCAATCAGCAGGACCTGTGACAAAAATAGGCGATTATGCCTTTTCTGGAGACCGAGGCAGTGAGATTATTATAACGAATGTTAAGCTAACCGATGATTCGGTAAGTAACATACTTATTTACAAATATATTCAAATGTTAGAATTCGAATGCATGTGTGTTTGCAAAGATACTTGCTGTCCTACACCAAAGCCACCTGAATGAAAGGCCGTGCCAGCTGTATTTTCCTCAATGTTCTCAAAACATCAATTCAACGAGTTTTGCTACTCATCGCCATCCGTTGACACCCATTAGAAACCTTGGAAATTTCACAAAGATAAGAGATTGGGCCACCTAGAATGAGCGTATGTTAAAAATTTATTTGACATTTCTGGTAGTGCTTGAAACGTCGTTATAATGATGGGCATTGGCTACATTCTCAGAGACAGTGATCTACCAACACTGTCAGAAATGAATGACGCTCATCGTTTGATGAAAAACTTAATTTAACACCACGAAATAGCTGTATTGTTCGTAAATATATTAAACAAACAATTCTCGACTGCTGTTGTAATAGCAACACCGGCAGGCAGTGCTTGTTAGAGTTCGTGTTGCACGTGTATTTTGAAAAAGTGGACAGGAGGGGTGGCCCATGAATGCACACACTGCAATATTTGTAACAATGGGGACACAATAAGCAAGGCTACAAGACCGAATTAGAGTTCACTTGTACAAGTACAAATTGAAAATGGACACGAAATTGTTGACACCAAATTAAACAGTGAATGTGTCATCGTCACTAGTAATTCCTAATGGCCACCATCTAGAAATTGTGTTGCCATTATAAAATTATGCTTATTATCGTCCTATTACCTTCAAATATAGAATGAAGACTAGTTGATACCAAGTGAAACAGTGAATGTGCCATCGTCACTAGAAATGTCTAATGGCCACCATCTTGAAAGTGGGCGGTTATTTTGAAATTATGCTTATTATCGGCCAATTTCCTAAAAACTTAGGAATGAGACAAAATAGTTGATACCAAGTGACACAGTGCCATCGTCACTAGTTTTCTCTAACATCCATCATCTTAAAATTTGGTGGCCATTTGGAAATTATGCTTACTGTCATCCAAATTCCCTCAAAGTTAGAATGGAGACAAAATAGTTGACACCAAGTGAAAGTGAATGTGCCATCCATCATCACTAGCAATATCGAATTGCAACCATTTTGAAATCAGCTGGCCATTTTGAAATTATACTTATTATCGTTCTATTTCCTTAAAGTTTAGAATGGTGACGAAATTGTTGACACCATGTTAAACAGTGAATGTGCCACAATCACTAGTAGTCGCTAATTGCCACTATCTTGAAATTGCTCTGCCATTTTAAAATTATGCTTATTATCGATTTATTTCCTTCATATGTAGAATGGAGACTAGTTGATACCAAGTGAAACAGTGAATATGCCATCGTCACTAGTAATGTCTAATGGCCACCATCTTGAAATTGGGTGGTTATTTTTAAATTATGGTTATTATCGTCCAATTTCCTAAACACTTAGAACGGAGACAAACTACTTGATACCGAGTGGCACAGTGAATATGCCATCATCACGAGTAATCTGTAATGGTCTCCATCTTGAAATTGGGCTGCCATGTTGAAGTTCTGCTTATTATCGTCCAATTTTCTTAAAATTTAGAACAGATATTAAATAGTTGAACCAAGTGAAACAGTTAATGTGCCATCGTCAGGAGTTATCTCTAACATCCACCATCTTAAAATTTGGCGGCCATTTTGAAATTATGCTTATTATCGTTCGATTTCGTTAAATTTAGAACGGTGACGAAATAGTTGACAGCTAGTTAAAAAGTGAATGTACCATCGTCACTAGTAATCTCTAATGACAACCATCTTGAAATTGGTCGGCCATTTTAAAATTATGCTTTTTATCCACCTATTTTCTTGAAATGTAGAATGGAGACTAGTTGTACCAAGTGAAACAGTGAATGTGCTTTTGTCACTGGTAATATCTAACGGACAACATCCTGACATTGGATGGCAATTTTGAAATTATGCTTGCTATCACCCAATTTTCATCTAATGCAGAACGGAGATGTAATAGTTGACACCAAGAGAAACAGTGAATGTGCCGTCATTACTAGTAATATGACTGGCCACCGTTCGGAAATTGGACGGCAGTTTTGAAATTATGCTTAATAGCATCGAATTTCCTTCAAATGCAGAACGGAGATGTAATAGTTGACACCAAGTGAAACAGTGAATGTGCCATTATTTCTAGTAATATGAATGGCCGCCATCATGAAATAGGGTAGCCATTTTGAAATAATACTTATTATAGTTCAATTGTGGTGATTATTGGTTCGTACGACTGCTCCTCAACAACAGCGTCACAACTAAGGGACAAGTGGGCAACGAAACGTGGGTCAAGCTGCAGGTCAGGGTAATTCCAAATCAATAACCTAGCTGATGGACTAAGGCACAAAGTCGTGGTTCACATCTAATGATGTTGTAATAGTAAGTTTAAGCGGTAATCTGGCTTGCCTGATTTATGGGGACGACTCTAGCCTTGGCTTAGGGCCTTACATGAAATGCCACAAATGTTAGAATTACTCGGAGTCAGTCAAAATGATGGGAGTATTTTGGGCTATTATTTGGTTGGAAATGTTAATCTAGCTATTTCGGGGTTGCAGTGAAACACTGACAACAGGGTTGGTCTGGGTTGTATTAAAGTTGGGGAATTGGGGCTGAAAAGGGAAATATTTCTAATTATGATAGCCGAAATTACCTTTGAATGTGGGTCGTTGGAGGGTCGTTGGAGGATGAATTCTCGATTAACACCTAATTGTTGGGAGCACAAGGCAGAACACCAAGCGAGCTCGAGCCGTTACAATTGATGTCAAACATTAAGTACAGGTAATGCATACGCTATATGTTGTTACAATAGTTGATCACATAGCATCATCTCAACTCACAATGGATTTTAATTTTGAAGTGACAATGGGCCGTTACAATATGACGTCATGTTGACCTTGGGCTTGGTATATATCATAAGTAACGGATCGGAGCAACTTCGCCGGGGTGGCACAATTTCAAAGTTTGAGATCTGGAATTACCCTCGCAACAAATTTTTTTTAAATTTTAAACATAGACGATGTAGTTTATACTAATTGAAACAATGAATGTACCATCGTCACTAGTAATCTGTAATAATCTCCCTCTTGAATTCACATAGCCACTTTGAAATTATGCCTATTACAGTTGATTTCTTTCAAATTTATAATAAAGATGATATAGTTGTTAACAATTGAAACAATGAATGTGCCACCGTCATTATTACTCGGCAACGCAAAACATCTTGCAATCAGGCAGCCATTTTGCAATTTTGATTATTAGTAGCCGCTTACCCTCAAACAGAAAAATTAACAACGTGAAAGCAAAAATAAAAAGGAAGTTGTACTCCATTTCTAGATTGGGTACATTGTGCATTCTGTTCGTTGCAGTCAGTACCGTCAATGCACTGTGATATAGTTGACCTGCATTCTTAAAATAACACGTATTAAAAAACAAAAATGGAACGTTAAATGTTAATAGTAAGTGCCTAAAACTGAAACCAAGAAAGAACACCGCAAAGTTTTGACAGTCAGGGTCTACGTGTAAAATTTTGTCAGTAAGAAGCTGGTAAGTAATAGACCCTCAAAACCGTGTGGCCAGCTTTCGTCCTTAAGAATAGGAAAGCAATTAATACATTTTGAAGAAAAACTGTAATTGTTCCTCCTATAGAGACCCCTGTGTGATCCAGTGGTAGTATGGCGTACGTTTCTTGCTTTACTTTATGTTGAAAAGTTTTTTTTTTCGGTTTGGTAACATGACAGCACTTATACGGAAGAGAGCAATCTACGAAATCCGTATAAAGATACCGTTCAAGGAAATTATTTAAAGATATTGAAAATACAAGAACCCTTCTAAATCCGTACATACACACAGGCCGTCTGATAGGCTAGAATTATATTTACAGTTGATTTTACAAAATTGGCTTACTATGTAATTAAGCAATGTTTTTTTTTCGGCCTTGTAACATGGCGGTGCATTCCCAGCAGAAAGCATTATAGGGGGGGGGGGGAGATGAGGCTTAATGGCGCGTCGACAGCTTGGTCATTAGCGCCAACCTCAGTCACAGTGCAGTGGTCCGGGTTGCCACTGCACCACACATTACAGAGATATTATTCAAACCCCTAATCTAAATCTTGTCATACATCTGTACCTCCTGCAAAAATTGAAAAACACCGGACAGGAGGACAGACTTATGGCCCAATTGACGCACAATGTCATGCGGAAGATGGAAACGACGACGAAAACCATCAAGATGGCAACAATCAACAAGGAAGTGCCGGACCGTAAGTGGCATTATAGGGTTTTATCAATTACCTTAAATATACGAAATTCGTATAAAGATTAAAAAAATTATTCTAAAGCTTTAAAAGACACATGCCAAATTTTACAAAAAAAAGTGCGTTTTTAAAGTTCTTTAAAAATATTCCAAGGACAAGGAAATCCTACTACAACCTTTCATAAACACATTCTATCCAAATTGACTAGCGCTGAGCTAACCCCAGTGGTAGTAAAGGTCTAATGCTTACCAGACTTACTGACTTTAGACTTTTAGACCCTTACTCGTAACATTTAACGTCTAGATATAGTCGTACATGCTTTCAGGAAAAAGACCATGAATCCCAAAAAAGGAGTAGCCGAAAGAGTAGTCTCAATAGGTGTAAATTCCTAAATACATTAAAAAACCGTTACTGTAATGGAACAAAATTTTTACACAAGGAACGCTCTTGTCAACAAACATGTAAATGGAACCAAGAGTAGAGAGTTCGTAGGTACTATTGGAGTGGAACCAGGTTATTTTATGATTGGTGAAAATAATATTAATAATAATAATCGAACCGTCTAGTAGCTGGTTCCCTCCGAAGTTTCCCTCAGGATAGCTAGCGCTCGGATGTAACGCAGTCTCATCCGGTAAAGCGAATGATGAGACTTTAACCTATTCTCAAACTTTCAATGGGTGAGAAGTCCGACTTGCTCGTCTGAAGCCCGGGTGTCGGATGCGAGTGCCCAGTGGGCCACTTTGGTAAGCAGAGTAAGCCACTTTTGGTAAGCATATTATTATTATTATTATTATTATTATTAAATGTCAGAATTAGCAGATTGAATGCCGAAATAAAATACTCAAAGTAATTAGATATAATAGAAAAGTGATTATCAGGTTTTTAGTTGATGACATGGTAAGAAGAATCATAATTTAAAGTCGGTTGGTATTTAAGCCCCTTTCCATTGCACACAGGAAGTGCAATAAATGCAGTGATGAACCTAACGAAGTCAAGAATTTTTTTCGTAAATATAGGTCATGTAAGCCACTAGATGTTGTCCTTCGTTGGTACAAAGTCTGTGTAACTTCCTATTCCGACTTCATACATTTCCGAACTTAATTGCACTCTCCCGAATAGTTTGTTGCAATAGAAACAATACTGGTAATGGAGGCTAACCTATTTATCATAAAGTATTATCCATTAACACCTCTTTGTTAGCATTGTCCACGCTTTTCCACAATCTGAATCTGATGTTATTTCAAAAGACATATAAATGACAAATATTAAAGCCCATATTTCCAAATTTGCATTTGAGTTATTATTCTATGCGAAGGTTTAAAACTTATTATTTTGAAGTTCTTGGTAGGAGTGCGTTAACTTTTGTGGCGATTAAATACTTAGCTGGCCTTCATGTGCATACCACCATACCACCATGCAAACCATACCCAACTAAATTTATTTCGTACTACTGCATTGATTATTAGATATTGTAGGCGTTTCATCCATTTCATTCCAACTAAAATAGTTTTACCCTTTGCAGAACTTGAAATGCCTAATCAAAGCTGCCTGCAGCCTACTTTTCAGGATGGAAGCTAAACGGGGTATTTTTATCGAAACCAGACTTTTTAGTGTGAACAAATAGTAGGGAGAAAGTATCGACCGTTGGTTTCAAATGGTTAACGTTCAATTTCCCAATCAGGCAGTTTGGCGTCGAGATCAAAAAGAAAATGTGGACTTTGCTGACTCTATGTTTATTTATTCTTTCAGGTTCAAAAATCGATTTAACAGATACATGCTTGACAAATTTCACTTCGACTAATAAAACCACAACCAAGTCAATTCCAGTTATATTTGGTGCTGGATTTATCATTGAATACATCATTAAAATCTTTTAATTTTTCCTGTAAATGGTAACTTTAAAATGATAAACTTATCATACCATGATAACCGTAAGTAACCTGTATTTCCCTTTCAGCTGTCATCAAACACATTTGCAGGCCTTCATGGTTTTATCCTATTGAGGAATACCAAACTAACGACTCTAAAAGAAGAGGTTTTTTCACAAATACATGAACGTTCCAGGGTCGCAGTAACTGGTACCGTAACATTTTTCAATCCATCTGTTTTACAGTATTATATAACCAAAAACAATTATTTCAAAAAGTTTTCTATACGTAGTGCAGGACTGAAGCACTGAGATATCTAAGTACAAAACAACGGTTACTTGTGCAAGTGTAGTGACCGTCGCGAAACGTCGTATGAAGCACGGTTTCAATTAAACTGTAACACTCTTTGTAAACTATTCCGGTGTACAAGTAAAAGTTTAAACAAAATTGTCCAATACGTATTCATTTTTAGAAATTGATGTTTGCATCAACTTTACGATTTACTGTATATATAAATAATACAAATAAATAATTAAAAATAAACAACTTCTCTAATCAATAAATATACATAAAAAACTGAATAATACGAAGGAAAATTGGAAATAAGTCATCAGCGACAACCATACACTAAAATAACATAGTACAGTGAGCCACCTTTAAGCACTTACGTTTCATTCAAGTCACGTGACCCAGGTTCGAACGGGCAACCCAGTCCATCATAAGATCACTACCATGCTACTTTTACCGACAAGGGCCACTTGTCCATTAGCATAAAGATAACTCACTGAACCTGTTATTTAGGTCACAACCGTGACCAGGACTTCATTCGCCTGAATGTGCTCGGTCACAGGCAGGGGAGTGGAAATACAAATTAATCTACATTCATAAGGGTGAACGAAGGATAAATAAACAGACATACATCTCAAGTGACGTGACGCATATTCGAACCGATGAACCATTCCATCACCACATCACTGCCATATCGCCTTTACCGATATGTCACTTAGTTCACTGGCAACTTACTGAATCCGTTAAACGTTACAACCGTGACCTATACCCCTCAGCCACATTATTATGTCATTTTCAACCGGCTTAACAGAAATCTTGGCTCTTGGCGGAAAGGGGGAGTGTTACACACACAAAAATCGACTTTTGCAGTGAACGATCAGGCAGCACCGAGCAAATACTGGGAATCAACCACGGGTCAAACAAATCCCCGGGCAAAGCCGGGTACGATGGTAGTAGGCCTAATAAATTTCTAGATGAATCACAAGTGAAAAAAAGGGAAAAGTTGTGAAGAATCCTCAAATTAAAAATCAGAGCCACATCACCACTCATATTATTTTTTTAAGTAATGCTTCCACAGTGAATGTCCCGACTATTATTACTCGGACCGTAAAAACGAAACCGAAAGTAACTATGCATGCTAATAACCACACATACACGTGCACGCATAAGTTGCTGGCAAGCGAATATGGTTTTAATAACTATTAAAAATAAAGCAGTCGAGAGAGCTTACTGTTAGCAAGAATTTGTAGGTGTTCTTGCCGTTAGAGACAAGTTACAACTAATTTCATGACTGCTTTGTTTCATTTGGATGCAATGAAACTTCAAGAATTTGCGACTCTAGCCATATTATTTTCGGCAGCTAGGCCAGGCGGCCGCTGAAAAACATTCGGCGGCTGTTCGGCTGACTCAGAGAAATGTGGCGCAGCGGCTAACGGCGGCGGCTGACGGGTATACTGTGACCAGGGCTCCATGCGACGAACGTGCTTGCCAATGACTGCGCACATTCGGTCGATTAGAGTCCTGATCACCGTATTCAAGAATTACGTAGTACAGTAAGCCAACTTTATGCACTTACGTTTCATTCAAATGATGTGACTCAGGTCCGAACCAGCAAACTAGTCTTCACCAGATCACTGCCATACCGCCTTTACCGACATAGCAACTTGTCCTCTGGCATAAAGATAACTTATTGAAACCATTAAAGGTCTCAACTGTAACCAGGATGCCATTTGACCGAATGTGCTTACCTATTACCAAGCACTTTCAGTGGAGTGAAGTTCTGATCACTGATGTGACTTTAATAACGGGTTCAATGAGTTATCTTCATGCCAGAGGGAAAGTCGCCATATCGGTAAAGGTGGTATGGTAGTGATCTGGTGATAGATTGGTTCACCGGCTCGAATCCAGGTCATGTCACTTGGTTAAAATGTAAGTGCATAAAGGTGGCGGCGTACTGTACCACATTATTGTAGTGTGTGATTTTCGATGATAGCTCATTTCCAATTTCCCTTTATAACTTTTCTAATATTGCGATAATTTACAAAGATCTCCATTCATCATTCACAACAACTTTCACGCCAGAATCATGGATATAAGACTTTTTTGGGTAAGTATCGAAATAGGTAGGGGGAGGAATTTAAGAGAATTAAATTCCTCATTTTCGGACCTCCCCCCTTTCCCCGGGGTTGCTATGGCCCCGGTACAAATTAGTTATGTTAATCTTTTAAAACATGTTAATGTACGTGGTCACTTCTAAAACCTAAACCAAATCACATTTACGAACTGAAAATTGTGTGTCCCTATTGAAGAAGGGGAAAATTATCATCTCCTACTGTCCTGACGACAAACTTTAACCAGAGTGACACTTGAGTTGATCTGGTGGGAAAATGTACCCCTGAAATCACACTTCATACCAACACACAGGTAGTGCAGTGAAGCATCAACATGCTTAAACCTCAACTTAGACCATGGTGTGCCTGGGTCTAAATTTTATCCTTAGTCCCAGGCCTAACATGCTCATTAACCCGAGGATTATCGCTAAACCTGATTGGAAATCACCGATTTTTTCAGCTTGGGACTAACTGCTCCGTATTAAGTTAGGTTGCAGCTTAGAGGCTCTACATTCCTTAGCCCTGAACTTAGTTTGCATTGGCAATAGCCGGATATTCGTGATACCAAACTTACGCCCTAGCTTAACTGTAAACCTCAATAGGAAATCCCCACCGAAAGAGATGTCAAAGCAACAATTAAAATATTGAACTAAAGTAAAGAAGAATAACTCCCCCTTTCCCCCAAGCATCCAAGAAGACGTACAATACAGTTGGCAAATTCGAGTTGTCGAGTTGCCAAGCTCGGATAAAATTTCACTGCCAAGTCCCGTTTCCATGAATACTGGTCATCCTTCGGTCAGTTTGAAAGTAACATTTCAGATGCTTTTTTTTTCTATTAGCTTTCGTAACAGTTCTGTTTAGCGTGCGAGTAACTGAAACGCTGCCCCTGACCGTTTCTAATAGCTTCCCTGCAGCTCTCCTCCATCCACGCGACTGGTAAGAAGTATAGACTGGTTGCCAAATGGCATTTTTAACTTAAACCTGGAAGTAACGTCCGTCCAATGTTTTATGGTGTTTTGTGTTTCATCAAGAAATACTTAATGAAATTCTGCTGGTTGCCAGTTTGTCACCTTTCAGCAAATTTAAATATCAAGATGGCAGCTAAGATTGCTGAAAAATCATATATCGGCCATATCTTTACTTATAGAACTGACAGGATAATCCTTTTGGTGCCTAATACTATGTTTTCAGGGTAAGGAAATACTTATAACGGATTATCTTGTTGATAAAATATACGCCTTTTTTTTTACTAGAGGCTGGTATCACAGTTGCCGTCCGATTTTTTCGCTAATTGCCAACTTTCAACTGCTAGTCTGCCGTTTCTATTTAATTGGAAGACCTCAGTTAGATTCGGCGGACCTTACTTCCAGGTTTATGGCCCTGCTACCAGACTATTATGCGAACTGAAGCTAGGCTCTGCCTAGCGGGAAAAGAACCGTTTTGTTTGCCTGTTAGCCCTTCACCACCATGGATTAAAAATATCATAGATAATGTAGAAACTAAAAATAAAATATGCTTTAAACTGTATCTTCGCCAAGTTTAAAGTCTTGATAAGAATTAACTTCGCGAAAATCTTACACAGTTGGCATAACTAAAAATTGAGTTGGCTATTTTACTTCATGTAGCCTTTCTGTTAGACAGTGCCCAGAAGGCGGTTCAGTAAGGAGTACTCCTAACTGGTATTTAGGGGCGGGGGCGGGGGCGGAGGGGTAGGGAGAAAAGTTACTGATATATTAATATTCCAAAACACAACATCACTGCCAGGATTTAAAACTTTCGTAAGTAAGGCGGAAACGTTTTTCGCCGTCTGAAGTCTTTAAATCTCACAAATTTCATTTACGAGTTCGTCTGTTAGCCGATTCTGCGATTGTTTTAGTTAAAACAGATCGTGAAATAAATCCGTACTTCATGAAAATCGGGTACAGCTGGCAAAATTAAAAACTGAGTTGGAAAATTGAGTTGGCTGTTTGATTTGCTGTAGTTCTTTTTCTGTTAACCTATCGCTACTACGATTTGAAGATCCTTTTGTATTAATGTAGAAACAATTCCATTTTTTATACAACAAACTTGTTAAGAATTCCAAAAAAAAATCGAAGGTACAATTTGACAATTAGAGTCCATAAGATCTCAAATTAAAGGACAAAAGCGACCCAAAGGACACTAAATGAGGGCAAAAATACCTAACTTCTCTATACCAAGGGAGAAAAAAATGAAAATGGTGCATGTCGATTTCATATTATATTTAAAAGCTTTTCTCCAATAATAGCTCAAATTGTTTTGGACAAAACCGAGTGAAGGTTTCGCCATTTTTTTCCATCTTTTTTCATTTTTGAAAAACTGAAGCATGTTGTTGCTTTAAAATGTACAAGTTTTTTTGCATTAATACCCTCTAGGTCGTTTGGGATAAAACTGAGCAAATGATGTCACTATTTTTCAGCTTTTGACAGTCCATTAGAAAAAAAATTTCTCCCCTACTGCCATGCTTGCACACAGCATTTCAATGGCACTCATTATACAGCCTACACGTCCAAAATGTATTCTTAACCCAACCCCCAATCTTCAATGGCTAGCTACGGGCTTGTTTATGTAATTTTAAACTGAAATCTGATATTTTTTGAAAGAAAATGTTTCTAAAAAATGATTCAGTCACAATTAAGTTTTTACGAAACGTGCTATCCTGAAAAACGAATAGGAAAAATTACCGAAATTTGCTTGAAAACAATTTGATATACGAATCTCGGCCTATCTTGGAGGAGCCAAACGCGTTTATACTGTTTACAGGTGATATGACGTCACATGAAGGGTATTAACCAATTAGAGTACTGTACTAGACCTCAACATGGAACTCACCAAGGTTACCCTGTACTACTTTAGGCCATAGGTCGGTGTCTAGCTAGTACTGTACTAGTAAGTCCCCAACTTAGACTAGCATTGAAATCACCAGTAAAGCTAGTCCGAAGCTTAGTCCTGAGGTCGAGGTCTAGCTAGGCCGGGGCTTACGTTACGTCCGGTCGTGTTTAGACCTCAACTGGAAATCCCCACCATTTATGCTCTAAAAATTAGGTATTAAATAAGACTTTGCTCTCTAATATTAGTTTTAAATGTACCTTTTCAGATGAACTCAAGTGTGATGAGTCCATGGATTGGATTATAACTAAAACAAATGCCAGAAGAAGATTTCATTGTGAGTGCGATGATGGAAAAAGCCTAGCTGAACACACATGCAAGAGAAAACTGGAAATATGTAAAGGGAATTCTACGGGTGCCGCATAAACAACCATGAAAGAAAACAGAAAATAAACTGCGGCATTAATATATAGAGACTCCTTTAAAGTTTAAAAATGTAAAATACGTTAAAAAAATCACATGTTTTTTTTCCCATTGGAACAGTAGTTTCTATTCATGTTGCCAAATAGCAGGAAACGCATATGATTTTCTCAAAGCTAATCTTGTTTCTACTTTACTGGTTCCAATCTAGCTGCAACATCATGGCTCGGAATGTGGGGTGTCTGTTTGGGAAGATGGGCTTGCACCAGATTCAAAACACGTTCCAAAAATCAGCTGGCATTCTGCGGTAGGAAGTTCGAGAGTGTTTGCAACTACACAATAAGTAATGCTGACATGACTGGGTGCTGTCAAATTCTGGGAGTGCATTCGTCATTTGTTCATAGTGCATCTAGTATACATTTTCAATATATCCCGTGGTTTCTACCAATGTCTTACATGAAATGTTGTCCATATTATTTTCTTATAAAAAATTGTTGGTTACACGCAATTTGTTGACGAACGAAGTAGGGAGGATCGATACAAATAAAACGATAGTGGTTAGTTTTGTTTCGAACTTCACTTTAACTGTGTTATCAGTACGTTGGATATCGGCTGCTTCTCACTGAAGGATTAAAGTCAGAAGTTGGCGTGGCATCGTCTTGTGTGCATGAGGGAGTGACCGTTTTCCATTGCTTTCAATCAAAGCCGATGGTGCTGAAATTACCCCAATCAACGCCATCGGAACAAAGCGATGGCGTTGATTGGGGTAATTTCAGCACCACCGGCTTTGATTTGAGGCCGTGTGCGGATGATCTTGACACCGAAGTAGCTTAGTAGGTTTGGGCTTATAAATGACGACTTTACGGGTCAGTTTAACGTTCTCTCATACAGGTATTTATTTGCATGCGTTGGGAGTTAACGACAAAGGTCGTCAGTCAATACATTAGACAGTTGAGGGAAGAGTTACTTCGTGCCATGAGGGATTAGTAACCCAAATCACATATAATTTTCGGTAATCGGGCCAGCACAATGAAGAAGGAAACAGTTTACTTACAGTCTCAGTCCTAAACGATAAAGGGCCAAAATGGGAACATTGGAGTGGAAAAGAGAAAAAGAGTCCGCCGACAGAATTTCCTCTCTTATGTTCATTCATCGGAACTCAAATTACAGGTAAGTCATTGGCCGTCGTGACAGCCGGATAGATGAATCATAAACACATTACAAATTAGTCAGAAGATTGACATCGTCAATCCGGGTGTAAAACATGGTGAAGGGACAGAGATGAGGGAAAAATGACAGTGAGTGTTACCGATGGTTACAAAACAGGAAACAAATTAGAAACACACTAGTATCACCTCAAGCAAGTGAGCATCACAGAGCTCAGGATTCAAGGGCATTAGTCTCA
Source organism: Lithobius niger (assembly GCA_023313725.1). Lineage (NCBI taxonomy): Eukaryota > Metazoa > Arthropoda > Chilopoda > Lithobiomorpha > Lithobiidae > Lithobius > Lithobius niger. The sequence continues at coordinate 14,070 of JAHWFP010248689.1, forward strand.
ATAAGAGCACAAAAAGTAAAACAACTATCAAAACAAATCTTAGATCTCAACAAGAGACAGTCCGGATGCTCAGACCAAGGGACTCACTGACGCCACAACCGAAGTGCTTCGAAACGAATAGTATGGTCTGCTCGCACATAAAACCTGCATTTTGTGTTACCAAGATGACAGTTGACACCATGCAAGGAAATATAAAAAGAAGTAGTTTTGGAACCAGAGTTCTCTCGAAAAAGTCATGAAAACAACATGGCGGCCATTTTTCAAAATGTCGGTCATATATTATCAAAATGTTGGTAACTCCGATGTTGGTATTTGACCGATTTTAAAGTTCTGTATGCCAAAATAAAGATAATTAAACGACAAATAATTAAAGTCATATGGTTCCAAACGCTAACTGCAATGGTTTGAACTGAAATTACAAAGAAACATGTTTTCAGATTTCCAAACTATCTCTTCTACTAATCTAACTCCTAAACCACTGCAGAAAACGGGATAAAAACCTTCACTGTAATTACTCTTTGCACCATTACCTTTATTTTGACATATTGCAAAGTAAAATCCATCCAGTGGTTCCGCAGATACGCCTACTGGAACAGAAGACTGTAAACCTGTAATAACTGTTATGGTAATGCAGTACGGTACATTATAGAGCCAGGTTTTCTAGGAAAACTACACTACGTGATACTATCATGACATTTGACACCATTCAAGGATACATATACAGAATTAATTCCGGAACAAAAACCCTCAAGAAAAGTCATGAAAACACATGGTGGTCTTCTTTTTAGTCTTCTGTACAGCCGTACCGGCTGAGAAGACTATTGCAACTACTTTATCCGTCCGCCCGTCCGTCGCTTTGTTCAACGTCACAACGGTACCAGATAGAGACGACCACGGTTTACAACGTTAGATTCAGTATGAGAAGTTAGTTAAATAACGTGGCAAATTAAAACATCGTTATTCCTTATAGCTAATAGACTTCTTCGACTTCTTCTAAATTTTAAATAATAACATTTGATCGTCAAATTGAAATTCTAAGATAACACGCAATAAAAACAAATGAATTTTAGCTTCGTTTACAATAGTCTTGTCGCACTGTTGCAAGAATGAATAGGCTTACCGTCGAACCAAATTCTCCATTAGGCCTATCTGCTACTTACGAAATTAAAACTGCATTAAAAAAATTAGGCCTAAAATCACGTTAGCACGGCAACGTCAAGTTGCTACGAGTCGGTGTTGGCTTCATCAACAGTGTCTCTCTCACTTCACTTCCCTGCAACCACTGATCTATATAGTCTACATTGCGCGTTACGTTGTATCACTGTAACTGTGTGTACGAAGGCACACCGTGTTGCATCCGTTAGCTGCTATTTACGAAATTAAAACTGCTGGTTAAAATTAAGCCTAAAAGCTGACAATTACGCCTAAAATGTACAAAGCTAACACATTTTTAACCGGCAAGTGTTGTGGTTTGTGCTTTTAGATTAGTATAATAGAGATAGATATTGTAGTACGTGACAGAGATGTGCGCCTCAACATTGGAAGAGGAGGAACTGTCAGAAGACCGGTGCAGCTAGGCAGTCGCTGTAGCCGCTTGTTTTAAATGGCCGCACTGTTTTGACAAAATGTAGGTAGCTACACTAGCATCATTCTAGTTTAAAGATTTTTGTATGTCAAAATAAAGGTAAAATGGCAAGTAATTAAGGTCACATAATTCAAGGTCCGAATTGCAATAGTTATACTGAAATTGCAAAGAAACATTTCTTTACGGTTCCAAAATACTTATTCTACTAATCGTAATTGTAAATCGCTGCAGGATTTGGACTTTAATGGTAATTACTTCCTTCTCAGCTACCTCCATTACTTGTATATGATAAAAGGACTGGGACTAGTGTACTATCGTCTAAAATTTTAAATTTTGTTACAATTCTAATTAGATAGTATAGAACATTCAACAGACGTAGCAATCTAAACACCTCCACCCGTTTAGTGACCCTGATAACCATATATTTTCTAAGAACAGTTCCCCTTACGAACTGTGCAGTACAGGGTGCAGGGTAAGTCGACTTTCTTTCATCCACATTTCTTTCGGCTACAGGTTTTGCAGCTACATTTTACAAATGCACAAAGAGCCTTCAATGCTTCTGGCTGTGATGACCACTTTGGGTGTCCCTTGCAGTTTATCAACTGCCAACACCCAACATCTGGACTTGGGCAATGGGCAAGTACTATTGCTTGCTAAAGCTTGGACCCATGCAGTGTCACTCTGGTAAGCTGCCCACAACACATGGCTCACTAAAGCAGCTCTTGTTGGAGGAATGTTTGTGATAAGTCGTTCCTTTACGGTGAATATTTCCTTCCGTGCATTGTGTACACTGAATAATTGACTAATAGCACAATACAGTAAAACTGTATATCGTTCAAGCACCTTGTGAACCCATTCTGGTATTCCTTCCAGACCATACTTTCCAAGCCGTTAGTTTACCTCGGCCTAAGAAGAATGACACTGTGTCACAGGCTGTGAACTAATGGAACCCAGGCTAAGCTTGTTTTTTTTTCAAACCAATAACACTGGTGATCATATGTAGAGGTATGTTTCTAGCATGTTTTTCCACTCCAATTCCTACCCAAAACTCGCAGACCTCCATATCAAAGAACGTATGTGCAAGTGAAACGTCAAGAACAAGAAATATCTATATTCACCGTCCTGACATATAAATTCTAGTGATTATGGATGATGCTTCTTTGACTGGAGGAATACACGAAAATCAGCCTTTTCTTAGGATGAAGTGGGATGAATTGTGTTCTTCACTGGTGCATTTGTAATAACACCAAATCCAACAGTTGAGATTACATAAACAGATTCCAATACAACTGACGAAGTGCAGTCAGTTCCCAATAGTCTGAAAAATTCGTCCTTGTTTGTAGAATTTCTAAGAAAATCCTTCCAGTTACTGGGAAGAGCATTTTGTGCTACGATACGCCTTCTTGTCCCAGTCCACAGGGGCGAATTTTGCGCGCACTATTATGTACATCAAGAATTTGTGTAATCAGAAATAGTATGACGCAAGCATTTGTGAAACAAAAAAGTACCATAATTTGTTCCTTGTTTCACAAATGCTTGCGTCATACTATTTCTGATTATACAAACTCTTGATGTACATAATGGTGCGCATGAAGCACGCCCCTGTGGACTGTGTTTCATACTATAAAGAAATGTTGGTATAGCAATAAAACCCCAACCAAAAAACTGTCCCGGTCAGCGATAATTTCCGTTTACTAATGTTCTTTTCAAAATCAGTTTTTCTGGTTGCGCTCTCTTCTGACAGAATGGCTGCATTGTTAGCATGGCTGTGAGTAGCGTGTTAGGCCTAACATGTTTTAATAATTCTTTTTAAAAATAAATAAGCGTTTGCCCACGTTTTCGTTGTGATTTTTCGAACCTGAACGACCAAAGGAGTGTAAAGTTAGCTGAAATTAGTTGCTAGCTGCAAAAAGGATGTTTCCTGCATAATTACCGAACAAATTGGGGAGTTAAAAAGGAACGTACGGAGCATGGCTAATAACAAATTAAAATGTTGAATATTATTTTAAAGGGAAAGAAAAAGGGGTATACGAAAAAAAATTTTCGGTATTGTATTGTTTTATTTTTTTTATACCATCTCTATTCTGTTATGCGTGCCCATGTTCCGTGTATTATATATTAGGAATTTATAATATTAGTTATATTTTAATCAAAGTATTATCAGTTTTATTTTTTGCCATTTCTCTTTTCTTTATAATACTTTTTGTTAGATATGATGATTTTGTAGTTTTGTATGAACAAAAAGCCCACTACACACGAGCCATGGCTTCGTAGTGCTTATGTATACGCACTATAGAAATATAAAAAAAATTGCAATAATTAATATAAAAATAATTTATAGAGATATCGGAATGAATCTTGATGACTCATTTAGCTTATTTGTAGACCCACCCAGAACGAATATTCAAATGTTATTTAAAATAAAAGTGTTGTCTGGTTATAATTGCATCTAATCTATGTAACTAAGATCATAGTTTTTTATTTTATTTGTGAGCCCGCAGTGGGAATCTCGATAATCTTTATTCTATTGAAATCCGTAGTGTGAATCTCTGAGGCTTGGGCGACTGGTAACGGTGGTGTTTAATTTGTAAGGACCTTCAACAATAATTGGCAGATGTAGTGACGTCACAGTATTTTTATGCAAACGGGAAATCACAATAACGCTCCATACCACAAGAAACTTTTTTGGCAAGCAAAACAGTTTGCACGCCAGAACAATATCAAATTTACTTGGTTCCGTGAAGGAAAAATTCGTATGAAGTATAACGAGGGTGACAAAATAATTAAGGTTATAAAATCTGAAAAAGACCTTAACCTTGATGGCTTGCAAAGATGAGGAGTTAAATTTAATTTCAAATAATTTTGAAGATGTGAGTTGCACCTTGAAGAATTCTAAAGCTTCAAGTGTAGATTCTTTTAAACTAATTCACACTAACATCCGTAGCATGCGTTTAAACTGGGTCATGTTTCATCATGAACTCCATAAAAGTCAAATAGACTGGGATATCATTTCACTTACTGAAATTGGTATTAAAGAACACGAAAAATGCTTGTACTCTCTTCGTAATTATAACCAAACTGGCATCACTAGGAATCACACTTCTAAAGGAGGTGGAGTAATGTTATATATTAATAAAAAATATAACTACGAACATGAAAGTCATAAACTCGATACGGATGATTGTATATCAGCGAAAATAAATTGGAACGGAACAGAAATTTTAGTCATCTTGCTCTATCGACAACCAAAATTAAATAACTCCAGCAAAATAAAATTTGTTAAAGAATTACGTAAAATAATAAATACATATAAAGAATGTAAAAACGTAATCATAGCTGGTGACATGAATATAGACATACTAAACCATAAAAGTTCTAGTACAAAAACAAATAGAAGTGAATATTATGAAACTAAAATGGCACAGCTAGGCTTTGAACATAAAATAAATACCATTACAAGAGAAGAATTTAAAAACGGTCATCAAACTATGTCCTGTATTGATCATATAATGTTGCAAAACTGAAAAAAATGAGAGCAAGGGAATGACAATTCTAACAAAGATTTCTGATCACTATAGTACAGCTTTATTTGTATGGAATAAAAAAAAATGCATAAAAACCATTGAAAATAAAAACGAAAACTTACATTATAAACACCAAAAAATAGTCAAGAAACTCAAACAAATAAACTGGGATTACTTGAATAAATATAAAGATGCAAATGAATTGTATACAGAAATTGAAACTAAATTGAAAAGTGTTTATGATGAGTGCATAATTGTAAAAACTAAGCCTCACAGACAATGTAGTAAGGCCTATTATAAAAGCTGGGCAACGGTTGAAACTACAAACTTAATCGAAGAAAAAAATAACCTATGGAAAAAATTACAGTCTGGCAAAAAAGCAAATGTTTTCTTTATTAATAAATACAAGGAAATTAAAAGAAAGGCAAACCATTGCATACGCAGGGACAAGCAAAACCATTATAAAACAATTATTGAGTCAAATGAGAAGAGTTTCGTCTCCCCATGTATTAAAACTCGCGTTTGGGCCTTTCGGGTGTTTGTTCGTCCGCTCCTTGAGTACGCGAGCCCAGTTTGGTCGCCATATCTTCTCCAGGACATTGATTTGTTGGAATCGGTGCAGAGAAGTTTCACTCGTAACCTGCCCGGTCTACGTGTACTTTCTCAGGGTGAACGACTGCGACAAACTGGTCTTGAGCCACTCGAATTAAGACGACTGAGGGCCGACCTCAGTCTTACATACAAGATTGTTCACGGGCTATTGGCTGTCGATCTTCCTTTCTTCGAGCGACATCCATTATCATCAACTCGGGGGCACTCCCTTAAGCTGCGTGTTCAATCCGCAAGCAAGGATTGCCGCAAACATTTCTTTGCGCTACGTGTTACTACCATTTGGAATAGCCTCACGGACGATATTGTAACTGCTCCAACAACAAACATTTTTATTAAACGTTTAAAATTATTCTCATTGAAACACTGCCTACTACGCCCCTACCATTAGAGCTCCTGGTGTACATGTCATTCTGTTTAACCAATTTACCTGGACCGGTGTTAGTGGCATGCCCTTCCGTTATTCCACCCTTTCACGAGGAAAAATTGTATTATTATTATTATTATTATTATTATTAATTCTAAAAATATGTGGAATACAATAAATAAACTTGTAGGAAAAAGCGCCAGCAATGTTGACGACACACTACACAGAAACTTTAAAAATCACGAAATTAACAAAGTTTGTAATGAATTTAATAAAACTTTTAATCAACAAGCAAATAAACTAAAAGAAAAATATCATCGAATTAAAAAATATAATAGGCAGTCCTATAAATTAGACAGTGTTGCAAATAGTATGATGGTTCAGCATTCAGAAGAAAATGAAGTTTTAAAGATCATCAAAGGAATAAAAGCTACAGGCGCAATTGGTGAAGATGGATTCTTGATGGAAAACTTTAAGAATGCTGCTGAAAATAGTGCCAAATGTATTAGTTATTTAATTAACTGTATTATTGATACCGAAACATGGCCAGATAAACTAAAAACACAAATAATCAGGCCTATTTACAAAAAAGGTACTAAACAAAAATACGATAATTACAGGCCAATTGCGATACTACCTTCAATCAATAAAATTATCGAAAAGTTTTTTGCAAACAGCATTACAAAATTTATTGGGAAATATAAAATTTATTCAAAAAAACAATACGGTTTTCAAAAACAAAAAGGTACTGTTGACGCACTAAGTTATATCAATGAATTCACTACAAATGCATTAAATGAAGGAAAATATGTTGGATTAGTGCTGATTGACTTGCAAAAGGCATTCGACACAGTTGATCACAGCATTCTGTTTGATAAACTCATAAATAATGGCTTTCGTGGAAAAATTTTCAATATTTTTCAAAGCTATTTAACTGACAGAACCTCAATTACTAAAATTGGCAAAGTAAAAAGTGATACTTGCAGATGTGAGTCTGGTATCCCTCAAGGATCGGTATTGGGACCAATTTTTTATTTTTACTTTATATTAATGACCTCGCAAACGATATTAATTTAGTATTATTTGCTGATGATATCTGTTTATTAGCAAGTGATTTTAATTATTCCAAAATGATGCAGAAATTACAAAAGGAATTTGACAAGGTCCAAACTTGGTGTTACACTAATGAGGTATTCATTAGCGAGGAAAAAACCATACAGATTGATATCAAATCCAGCCATAATCAAGTCAAAGAAAATATTTCCCTACACCTTTAAAAAATCCGTTTACTCAAATTGAATTCAGAGACATAAAAAAAGCTACATCTGCAAAATACTTAGGGATATACATCGATGAAAACTGGAAATTTGAAGAACACATTAATATGCTTATCAAAAGACTAAAACAAATTATGCCCAAAATCTATCATATCAGGTACATGTTGAATAATAAAAACAAACAGTTAATTAACGATACTTTGGTGCAATCCAATGTTGGATATGGGATTGAAATTTATGGCAACGCAACAAAAACTTTGATGCTTAGGCTCCAAAAAACTCTTAATAGAATTATTAAAACATTGTTTATTACAGATCTTAAAAA
>JAHWFP010248708.1:0-11859 GCA_023313725.1 Lithobius niger
TTTTTTTTTTTTACAGTCGCTCATGCGCGTAAATGAAACCGAAAGCACAATAGCAAAATCTTACATTTAAAAAGCAGCTAAGTTGCAATTATGTTTTATTGGACTGAGTTGACGGATTCCAAACAACGAACTTAGAGGTGATTACCTCAGGTGACTGAGTCATTCCTGAAAAGTCACAATAAAGACTTACCCGACTCACCTGAAAATAATGTAGTCCCAGTCATTAGAAAACTTGAGTGAATACTGTGGGCAAGAGGGGGGGGGGGGCCCCAGTCCGTCTAGTTCTGGACGTAAAGTACTGCACGATTTATCCCAGTTAGCATTGTGTCTACTAATCGTTAAGGAAAATTGTAAAACAAAAAAAATAAGCGAAAATTATACAGTAGAATAACATAGTTCAGTAAGCCACCTTTATGCACTCACGTTTCGTCGGAGTGGCATCACCCGGATTCGAACCGGCAACCCAGTTCGTCCCTAGCTGACTTGCATGGCACCTTAACCACTATGGCCACATCCTCCTCTAGCATAAAGATAACTCACTGAACCCGTTATTAAAGTGCCACTATCACCGATTGAAATGGGAACGAAAATACCATGGTGCCATCTAGCGGCAGTGATATTGTTAACCTTTATAGCTTGCTCCCAGGTGCACGGGGCCGAACCAAATTTTCACTCAATAATTAAGTATATCGTGGCTTGTTTGTTTCGTTAAAAGAAATGCCGTTATGCATTCCTTCGCTTGGTGCAAGCAAACGCTAGATAGTACTGCATAGCGCTAGATGTTATCAGATTTCGTCTGCTTTCAATTGGTGATAGTGCCACTTTAAGGTCACAACCGTGACCAGGGCTCCATTCGACCGAATGTTCTCGGCCATAGGCAATGGAGAGGGAAGACAAATCATACACTCATAAAAGGCTCTATGAAGGAGAAACAAAATTTCCAATTTACCTTAATATTATTTACAGCGAGTTATATCCGTTTATCTCTACTAATCGTTATCAGTCGCTCTCTGTGGCATTATCGTGGTACAGTAGTTTAAAGGTGCCTATTCCCCGAATGAGAGGCTGCAGCATCTAGCACCGTCTACCATTATTTAGTTCTAAGTAGCACTCGATTTCAACAAGCGAAGGAATGCGCAAAGAAATTTTCTTTTTACACAACAAACAAGCCACGTGCCTCCTTAATTATGGACTGCAAAGTTGGTGCGTCCACGTGCACCAGAGAGCAAGCAATCAAGATTAACGATATCACTGTCACTAGATGGCGCCCATCTAGCAGTTCAAAATCTACGTTTCAAAACGGTCGATATAGAGAAAAGAGCGTCCGTAATATCGTTAGCCACGTGCCTCCTTACTTATTGGCTGTAAGGTTGGTGCGTCCACGTGCATCATGGAGCAAGCGGTCAAGGTTAACGATATCACCGTCACTAGGTGGCGCCCATCTAAACCATGCGCAATGGCTGTTTGCCGTGACGTCACCATGAGTTAGCCAATGACGAACGAGAACCACGGCTGTTTGGCCGTCTGATTGGACTAGCCCAGTCACGTGATATGCACATCACAGCAAACAGCCATGACGTGTGGTAAGCGGTTCAAAATCTCCGTTTCAAAAGTGGTTGATGTATAGAAAAAAGCGCCAGTGATGTCGTTAGGCTTAACTTTACCACTTGCTCTCTGGTGCACGTGGACGCACCAACTTTACACTCGATACGAATATAATGAGGCACGTAGCTTGCTTGTTTCATAAAAATAAATTTATTTGTGTGTTCCTTCGCCTGTTGAAAGTCAGTGATAGACAGAACTGGATATCGGTATATGGCTATAGATGCCGCAGCCTGTAATTTGATGGCAATCCCCCTCTAAGTGCCAGGACCTAACCTATATCAAAATTAATTTTTGGTTTTCATTTTTCTGGCTAGCTCTATCGTTGGTTCCAGTTTCTGTGATAGGTGAAAGGTTTGGCAGTATAAACCCGTTTAGTTTGGTAAAAGCCGATGCTAACCGGTAAAACAGGTCAATTCTATTCTCATTAACTATTAGGAAACAAGCTTTCGGCCTATTATAGGCGAAGTTTATTTTAAATTTATATTTATGTTCATTTTAATGACTGTATACCATTAAGGCTCCTTAAAAATTCGAGTGCTATAATTACTCGACTAAGTATCGGCTGTTTGGCTTTTAATGTGAAGTACTGCTCTTCGGTGGCCTTTTTCACATTTTGGGTGGGTTTTTTTTTAAGTAGGCTTAACCTACGTGTCACTAATTTTTTTTTAATTCGTTTGTTCCCTCGTATAGTTTCTGTTTCGTTCTTCCGCATTTCAAACTCAAGATGTGCGCCATAGCCGCCGACTAAAAATAGACGTCACGTTTGCCGTCGTTATAGGGCTAGCAGACATCGTGCTGCCCTGCCGCCAATAAATGTTACATTGTTTACATGGTTACCTCAATTTTGTAATATCTTTGACCTACTCTGTGTTTATCCACAGTCTTGCTTGTATTTAGTTACTGCCTTCTACTTAGTTCACTAATATTAGTATTATCAGGAGGAAATGAAAGCTGCGTATACTGCGTATGCTTTATTAATTTCCTCCTGGTATTATTGAGTTCATTACAAATCTCCAGGCTAGTTGAGTTGAATCTCATACACAATTAAAAAAAAAAAGAAGTGATATCATATCAAAAACCAAAACTGGTAAAAGAGACCGCTAAAGTTCCGAATGGTTTGGCCCTTCAAAGGAATGATATCAACGCACCAAAACATTCGCCAACTTTATCGCACCGAATAATACTTTGGACGATAAATGAAAACTTTGATTGGAACATTGCTACCAAAAGTAGCAATGTTCTAGTTTTTATTTAACCTCCGAACTATTAGTCGGTGCGATTAACTTGGCGAATGTTTTGGTGTGTGTGATATCACTCCTTTGAAAGGGCGAACCATTCCGAATTTGGCGGTCCCTTTTACCAGTTTTGGTTTTTGATAGGATATCAAATGGTTTTTTTTTAATAACTACAGAAAGTTATTTATGCTTCTTACTTTTCTAATAGTTTTACTGGACAACATGTTCACCATGCGAAGCTTATTTCGCATAATTGTAGCATAATACTGTAGTCGACAAAAAATTTAATGAAAAAACATTAGGCACATCAAATGTAATTTTATAAGACCAACTTTTTTTCTACAGCAATATTCTATTCTGCCAATCATGAAGTTTAAATAATACAGTCTCAACTACTACTGCCATTTGCGCACCGTGGAAAGGGGGAGGGGGGGGATTGCAGTGAATAAGGCAATCTCTGCAATTGACAGGAAATTAAAAAATGTTTAAAATGAGTTGCAGCACACACGGAGGGCTACGAGGGACTTAATTATCCTCACTTCCTACCAAACTTCTTAGCTGAAGTCATCCTTTCTACTTAAAATGACACTGTCACCGATTGAAAGTGGGCAGAATCTGGAACATCTATAGCCTAGCGCTATTTAGTATTATCTAGCACTTGCCTGCACCAAGCGAAGATGCACAACAGCATCTCTTTTAATGAAACAAACAAGCCACAGCCTCAATAATTGCTGTCTGAAAATTATTTGGTACGTCCTCGTGCACCTGGGAGCAAGAAAAGGTTAACCATATTACTGCCGATAGATGACGCCATGGTATTTTCGTTCGCTTTTCAATCGGTGATAGTACCACTTTAACCGCTGAAAAATTTCCACCCCCATCCCTCCCAAAAAAAAAAGAAATAAAAGAAGACATACATAACATTCCCTCTTTTTCCCATGAATTGTGTTTTCCTTTTATCCTTTTTTTTTTTGCTTTAATTTCCGTGTGATTTTTTTTTAATAATAATTTTTGTTGTTGTTGTTCTTTACCCATTTTATTGTTTTTTGTCCCCCTCCTGGTAGCAGCGAATGGCGAACGGAATCGAGTCTCTCCATTTGAAAATGGTGGTTGCGAATGTACCGGTTGAGTGGCTGGAGATTGAAAATTTGTAGTCTAAAATCTCCTGTTTTCTTTGGACAGAGAAAGATGCGGCTGTAAAACCCCGGCCAGTCTGGGTTTGGGCTTGCCTTTTTGAGAAGACTGTATTACGGCTTAAGAATGGTCAGAAACGACTCGGTCTCGGGCCGAGACGTTAGAGAAGGTTGTATGAAATACCGTGGGCAGAACCCGTTGCGAATGATTGAAAAGAATGGTCGGAAGTCAAAACCTGCCCAGCACCAGAAGGGAGGAAGTAGCTCAGACGACTCACGACTGGAAGGGTCGTAAAGTAAAAGTCAGTGGTCGAAACGGGACCAATGACTTCGTCCTGCAGAAGCATATCGTCCTCGCCGATTGGGAGTGGTGCTGCGACCAAAGGGACCAAGAGACCAAGGTCTGCGTTCGGGGTTCTTGTAATGAAAGGACGTCTGCTCAGGCCGTGGTGGGGATGGAGGACGTTGTTCATGGTGGTGTGGATTGGGAGACAGCAAATGTCAGTCGTCCTTGGTGTCAAGAGGGCGGACAGGACGTCTACGATATCGTGATTGCTTTGGACGAAAGGGGTTTCACGGGCACCATCTAAATGAGGAGCGAGTTTCGGGATGAGGGCACGAAAAAACGTGTCGGACTCATGGATCAGTTGGTTGCGTAGTTCGTGACGTGTAGAATCGTTGAGATGAAGGGCCGTATAAAGGGCCACCTTCCGAAGCTGGAGTGCAGAATTGAAAAGGGCCTTGGTGAGCATGTTCGTTGGGTGATAGGTCGCGATGCAAGCCTTACGGAACACTTGACTGATGAGGAAGGCCAGGGTCTTGGTTTCAACTGGCGGTGGAGTGTTTCTCACATAACGCATTTCCTGCTGTGTTGAGGACATCTGCCTAAGAGGCCGCTCGAAGTCCTAGTCACGAAAGGCAGTCATTGTCATGTAGAACGGCAGCAGGGACAGAGACTTTGCGTGGAATGGAAAAGCGGTTCCAAAGTCCGTCTTTAAATCTGCGGTAAGGAATTCCGAACGTGGGTAAGTATCAAAGTCCTTAGGAATTACGGTCCCATCCCCTGTTGGTCGGAAAAAGGACACTTCCCGACCATGGCGCGAGGGCAGAGGATCCTTATCAAGTTCTAAGGGGTCGCCGATCCGAAGGAGACCCCCATTACGAAATAAAGTTGTCGGCAGTGTTCTTCATTGGCCGAGGAACGCCTGTTGGTGAGGAAAGCGGTCGCGCAGACCAAAACCAAAATCAATTCTTGCTTGGCTCAGTCGTTAAGAGGTGAGGGCTTATAAAGGAAGCAGTCTGGGACAATATATTCGACTATCTTCAGAAGGTCCGGTAAGGGGATCTCGGAAGGGTCGGTGTCATCAGGGAATGATGCGTCAAAATGGGCCAAAAGGCTGATTGTAGCACATCTTAGGGGTTTGGTTTACCCTGGACAAAAACCATCGTTGCATTGTCAGAAGGTCAGCACACTTGCTTTTCACCACTTGGGCATTGTAAACAGATGCTTTACATCTGGTAACCTTGCTATTAAGGTATGGGCCTTCAAGGTCTTTGTGCGTCGTCTCCTTGAGCATGCTACACCAGTCTGGTCCCCTGGCCTGCTCAAGGACATTGACCTGGTAAAGTCAGTGCAACATCGGTTCACTAAGGGTTTGCCCGGTCTCCGGAACTTAACACCATCTGAACATTTGGAGAGGTTGGGTCTAGTACCACTTGAACTCCGTAGGATTTGATTTGACCTAATCCTGACTTACAAGATCCTTCACGGTTTGATTTCAGTTCACCTGCAATATTTTGACTGCTGCCAGTATAAACCTGCAAACAGAGGACATTTCATGGAAGTTGTCAGTATAAGGTTCAAAGCCTCGATTGTCATTGCAACTTCTTTTCCAGCTGCTCCGTTCCAATATGGAACGCCTTACCAGTCGAAGTTGTCTCCCAACCTACGTTGGCAGGTTTCCGCAGGCTGCTGAGAGCGCAGTCCTTGCATTCCTTTTTAAAATGCCGACCTTTAATCTCTTTTTTTGTTCCCCAATTTCATTCCATTGTCTTCCAGTATCAATTTCCAGTCCCGGTGTCAGTGGCTCAACACCCTTCCGGGTTCTGCCCACTTTAAGAGGGAGAATGTACCTATTTTTTATTATTATTTATTATCTTGTGAATAGGAAGGTCTTGAGGCATCCAATGACGACCGTAATTTCTTGTTGGAGACACTGGTTACCCAACCCTGGGTGTATTGTGTCGGCCGTTGAAGAGAAGCTTGTTTGCTTGTGCTTGAAGGAACAAAGAGCAGTCTCCAGTAGTTCATGAACCCTTTCCCTGGGAAGTGGCTCGTTGGCTTGACCGACGGTGAGGGACGGAGGTGGTGTAAGAGAGCGGCGTGACGACCGTGAAGAGAGATCAATCGGCTCCTCCGAGGGACGAGGATGTTTTCGTTTTTCCGTAGAAGCCTAGCTTTCACTTGAAGCTTTAGTCGGACGTAGGCCTCCTTGACCTTAAAGAGATCGGCCTGGAGTGACTGTAGTGGTCATGTCGAGAGTTGTTTTGTCGGTCGCTGATGATCCCACAAGGAGAGGTATCGTGAGAGCAGTCGTCGGCGAGAGAGCATGGTTGTTGGCAACCGTGGGCAGACTGCTGATAAGGTAGAAAACCCCCGCAAGAGTGGCGTTGTGTCCTCTAAATAAGTTCGACAGAAGATGGACGCGGGGTGGCTAACTTGGGTCAACGCCTCCTAGATGTACCATTGGGTCGTGACATTGAGGAAGGGACGCACAAGGACCGCAGCATCTCAGACCACGGTAGGTTTAATCTTGAATTTCCTGGGAGCGAAACAGCACTTCCGATGCGGTCGAGACGTAGAGAAGAAAAGACGATACTTCGGTTGCTGAAAGCGCCTTATATAGACGGAGGATGCACAGAACGGATGCGTGTGGGTTGCGATGCTGGCAGGCTCCTAGAACTCTAATCTCTAGATCAAACAGGAAAGCAGAAGGAGATTGCTAAAAGCTCGGGTAATATATTTTCATCGGCATATAGAAAAAGTTCTTGGACGGGGTGGAGGGAGATTGGGAATTACGTCAGCGTTTGTTCAGCCTTAATTATTACTGAATTGCGTATAAAACTGGCGTGCATGGAGGGGGAAGGGTCATTTTTTTTGTTGTTTTTTGTAAAGTTGATTGTTATAAATAATCTTTATAGCTTTTACTTTAAAAAAAATAAGCAGCAAAGCTTAAACAAAAGCTGGCTACATGAAATTGTGGTGTTACATTTACGTGTGGTCGTTTGTTAGCACACATAAAAACAGTAAATAAATTTAAAGCAATCAATCTTACGTACCCTGAATGCAGTACGATTCCCCCCTCCCTCTAATTTAATGCTGGATTTACTGCAAAGTAAGGTTACGTAGATTTAAAAAGTGTAAAAGCCTGATGAAAAAAAAAACGAATGGGACGGGAAGCTGTAAAGCAACGAAACTTTTTAGGTTTTTTTTTTTTTAACAAAGATAATAGCGTCAGATGAGAACTCCTTATTTGGTATCTTCTTACGTGATCGCATGATCACTGATTTGCCGTACTGTAGTAGCAAAAGTTAGGTGACGAATTTTTTTATTTAATTTAATGTACACTACAATATGTATGCTGTTCAGTGCTTCACCACGTATTCAGAATGTATAGTATTGTCCTGTCGGTATGCTGCCTTTCCAACTGCATATATACGTCAATAGCACATTTCTATCATCCTCCAGTGTTTCTGTACCAAACAACACGTCGAATTACTGATGCAGTGTTGGTGCATCCTTGTTACTTTTGTTTATTTCTTGACCACTCGTGTTTATTTTTTGTATAATTCTTGGTACCCAGGAGCTATTCTATATAACGTATGATAGATTTATGACCTTTAAGAACCACAATAAATCTATTTAGAAGTATGTAGAGCATGCAGTTATAATCTAATTCCAGGCATACTACGACGAGCTAATACATGAACAAAAGAGTAGTCAGATTGAGAAAGCGATTACAGCTTTCACCTTGGCCGTCACTGTAATCCCAAATTACCCTGCAGCTACTGTGCAGGGCCGTTGGAACGTGATCATTAGTGGTGAAGCCATCAATCTAGAGCCGGGAGGTGTGGGGAAGTGCTGTGAGCTCCCCAGCAGGGCGCGGGGCAGAGGCTGAAGGATTTTTCGCTATTTTACTGCTTATTTTTGGCCTCCCAGACAACATATTTTCAAGCAAATCTCGCCTGTTTCTCTCAGTGATTCTTCAGCACGAAAGGTTTTCACAGTTATAGGGCTGCGCCGAATATTCGGTAATTATTCGATATTCGGCCTATTCGGGAAAAATTAAAGTATTCGGTATTCGGCCTAATACTGATTTTGGCCGAACAGTGATATTCGGCCGAATAGTGTTAAGATTTGTTCGTATTCGGACGAATATTTGTTTAGTATATATTTATGCAATTATGTTAATGTAAGAACGTTTATCTAAGCATTTAGTTTTTGGTTTGTGAGCTGTTTTCTTCTGACATTCATAGAGATTGAAAAATGATCAAATATGATTGATTTACAGGTATTCGGCAGAGCATTCGGTTAAGTATTCGGCCGAATAATTCGGTATTCGGCCGAATACGTAAATTGTTTGGTGCTGAATATTCGGTATTCGGCAGTTTATCTATTCGGTTGTATATTCGGTTGTATATTTGGTATTGGGCAAATTTTGTATTCGGCACAATAACTTGGCAGTTGTTTTTTTTTCAGACAAATCTTTCCAAATTAAATTAATCGATTGCAGTATAAAAATTATTTATTTTGTTATAAATTAACTATATAATCAGATTTAGTTTCATTTCACTAACACGTAATAATTTAGGTTTGTAAAGTTCTTTGCTACTTACCTTTCAAATGAGGAAAATTTTAGCAGAATTCCTAAATAAGTTATGTTTTGGGAAAAAAAATTAGTTAACAGTTTCCGCATTAACTGAGAAAGACTTCAATCACAGTGGTGAGATGGTCTAACAGAAAAAGGGCTACCAGACAATCAAACGGCCAACTAGGGTTGGGTCGGTAACCGAAACCGAAACCGAATTTTCGGTTTTTACTGAAAACCGAAACCGAAACTGATTCGGAATTTGTGTCGGTTTTTCGTGCGGTGTTCGAAAAATCAAAAATTGATCCGTTTTTCTAATTTTTTTTAATAATTATAATTTTGTACGTATAAATGACAGTCATTAAAACGAAAATAGTAGAGGAAAATGGTGGCACAGCTAGGCCCATGGTCTATGACGCTGCTGAAAGTGAAAGCAGGAGTGAGTTAGAAGCTAGTAATACTAATGTTACAAGAAAACAAACTAGAAATAGCTGGTTTGGGTGGATGGTGGCAAAAACCGAGACCAAAACCGAACCGCGGTTTTGTGGGCATGAAAACCGAAACCGGAACCGAAGTTGAAAAAATGAAACCGACCCATCCCTACGGCCAACACAATTTTTTTCTAAGAGTTTTTAATTTTGCCAACTATGTTCGATTGTCATGAAGTGAATAATTGTTAACGTGATTTATTTCAAACGACGAAAACTTGGTAGGCTTCGCAACACATTTGTTTATACGGATTCACCTGAACTGCTTTGACTGAGAAGTAGTGTTGCATGAAAGGGCGCGGAAAGTGGTGTAAAACATGCCAACAGCACTTAAAATACTTTGTAGTGTCCGCGGCCTATCTAGAGTTCGCCCCAGAACGAATACAGATACTCGATTGTATGTTTTCGACTAGATGTAAACGCACGGGTGTTGCAATGATTGCGTGATGTTTCCATCACGGGGTTGGTTTGGTGCAGTTCTTTATATGTAAGTGGCAGTAAAGTGATTGATTGCGTTCAGAGCCGTAATTAAGGGGGATGCAAAGGGTGCAAGGCATCCAGGCCCAGGAGGCAAGGGGGCCCACAATTCAAAGCAGGTGGCCGAAAGTTTTTACATAAAACTTGTGTCCTAAGTTTTGTGGGTGTGCCTCCATTATTGAGGCAGTCCCTTTAGTTGTACTTGCTGGCCACCACAGCAACTTCCTGTAACCTGATGTGTGGCCTGTATGTTTATAAAGGCTGTAAAGGTCAGTGTTGGCAGGAAGCCAATGCTCACTATTATGCCATTCAACCCCCTGTTATCATTGGACCCACACTCACTGGGAGGGGGTTCATACCCCCGCATCGGTAGTTAGCTAGGAGCTTGATAACTTAGGCTAACATAGCAAAAACCACTATAAAATAGGCCATAATCATGAACCCAAAATTCTTTAGTTTTGGGGGCTCTACATTTTACTCTTGCACCCCTTCCTTTGAAAAATGCTAGCTGCAGCACTGATTGTGTTGGCGTTGCCATGTGTTGCGATTTATTGACTTTTGACTTGAGTGTTGCTAGCACTGCTGCTGTTGTTTTGCAGTACAGTACAAATGAAGTGGCCAGCACAAACGAAGTGGTCATACGTTTTCTAGCAGGGAAGCATAAAATTTGCTCCCACCCAGAGAAAATATTTATTTACGTCAACATTTTCAATTACCAAGCACAACTGGAGGGGGAGTGGGAGAGTAGTAAGGAGACAGGTACAGCTGAAAAGGAAAATGAATGAATGGTCTTTTTTTTTGGGGGGGGGGGAGGGCTGCGGCGGTTGGGAAAATGCGGAGGAATATGATGATGACACAGACCCCAGACATCGGCATATTCTTCGTTAGCGGCATATTGGGAGCTACTAATTTGTAACGTCACACGCCAAACGGGGTATAAGTAAATAAAAAAGAACTGATTGGCTATAAAAATCTGGCCGTCGGACTGATTTACTGCCAAACGGGAAAAAGGGCAAAAAGAAATAATAAAAAGTCATCGGTCGTCTCCCTTAGTAACGTGAGGCCGAGGGGGGTGCAAAATGGAAATAAACACCTTTGTTTCTATTAAGCCTTAAAGAACAAAAATACCTATGTTAAGCCATGGGAACAGCTATGTTTTGAAAAATGAATAAAAGGAAAACCCGTGTGTTGATGATTAAAGCATCTTTTGGCTTCGCATCGCTTGCACTTGCACTATGCAACCAACGCGTGAGTACTGAGTAGTGATGATGTGATCACGAATTAAAAACTTTATTCAGATTACAAAGTCATACAGAACACAACCATGACATAACGCTATGCAGTTATAACCATGACCATAACGCTATGCAGTTAGGCTACCACGTTGATCACTCAAGTCACTGAAATAGCCAAGCCTTTTTTTTTCTAAAACACGGAGCAGTTTCGTACTCAAAATCCCGATTGCTTCTTTTTAAACTTAAAAATTAGATGCTGTCTTTTGTTTACAACACAACTGCTAACAAATCCATACAGCTTGAACTGACTTGTCGTAAATAACAACTGTAGGCGTCGAACGATAGCTGCCGTAGATGCTGAGACAACGGTTCGTGCTACATTCACGCAAGTATAGTCCACTAACATCACGGGCGTGCATATTGCTTCGTTCGCTTGCGTTGACTATCAAGAGATGGCGCCACGACTGTTGATCCGGGTGTTTACTTGCGGCCGTCCGTCGTGTGGCCGTCTCGTTGCGTCCATCTGACGCGACAACTCGATTTTATTAATAAAGATAGCAGAGCACCTTGTTGATATCCTAGATGGTTATAAAAACAATGGCGGCCGTCGATGAAAGCCGCTCTCTCCAGGAAGATGTAGCCGCTCATAAAATGTCAGCAGGACTCAAGATACGCTGCGCGCACAATAATGTGCTTTTTTTACTTAATAGTAGAAAGTGGTGTCGTACCGCTTTCTACAGCCCTCTATGATGTAACCTCCCACACACATGAACAATGACTCTCTTGACACCAGGGCCGGATTTAAGGGGGGGGGGTGG
>JAHWFP010248717.1:0-10211 GCA_023313725.1 Lithobius niger
GAATGGTTAGGCCCTTCAAAGGAGTGATATCAACACACCAAAACATTTGCCAACTTAATCGCACCGAATAATACTTTAGACGTTAAATGAAAAGCAATGTTCTAGTTTTCATTTAACCTTCGGACTATTAAGTGATGCGATTAACTTGGCGAATGTTTTGGTGTGTTGATATCACTCCTTTGAAGGGCCTAACCATTCGGAACTTGGCGGCCCCTTTTACCAGTTTTGGTTTTTGATATGATAAATTATTCTTTCCCCGTAACTCCAGAACTGAACGACCAATTGAAATTTCTATTTTTATAAAGGGCATATCTCCGGAAGTAGATCTTTCAAATGAGCGAAGTGGTAACCAGCTTTCTGCGACAAATGGTTTTAGTCTGCAGAGACATGTCCTACTACTAAGTTCACCACCACCATCACATAAGACAAAAATGAAACTCACGATTCCAGCTTAGGTCTAGATCTCCAATGTGACAAATCGTAAATTAATAAAAGTTGATGCACATGTTGGCCAAGTCCCACAAAGATCATCTACCAAATTTCAGTGGAAAATGTTGAACGATGGCGGAGAAATTAACCATCGAAATTTTTTGGCTTTAACATGGGAGACCGAGGTCAAACCTTACTAGCCTTTACTACCGTCTTTACTAATAACTAGCAGTCGTACCCAGCTTCGCTAAGGGTTTTAGTTCGCGCAGGTTTTGTTTTGCGCTGCTCATCCGGTGTTGTGTTTGAAGGGTAGTTTTACTTGTTCACTGTGACAGGTAATTTTTTTTCCTGTAATACTGCCTCTTTCCTCCAATCCTCTCGCTCCCCGATCCCCGTCTTCTCCCATCCTCTCCCACTCCCTTCCCTTGCTATCCTCCTACCCATCCCTCTACATCCCTTCCTTCCCTTTGTTAAATGTAGTTGAATTTTGAATGGGTAATTGAATCAAAGACTGCCCCTTCCCCTCCTTCTTCTGCAACATCTGGTAAAAATTGATTCGGTGTCCATTGCACACAACAACAAAAAATGAGCTTTTAGGTTCAGTTAATGTGTAATCATATGCTTAATGGTAACATACACACTGCCTCCCCCCCCCCTACAATCTCATTAATTATAACAAGAGTAGGGCTAACAGACACAATGCACAACACGCGGACATTTCCCATCCACCACCCCAACTCTAACTCAGTCGCTTTGGCTAGAGCGATCTGTACCTGTGGAAAAAAAACCCTGTTCTTCATGCATGACGTCATTTGAGACTTGTTGCTGAGATCACCGTATGCATCCAATTTTATTTATTTATTTTCAAGGACGGTAGCCTTCCACAGGCCATCTGCCCTACACAATCAATTGGTAGTCGCGGTAACGATGTATAGGCCTACCAATTTCAGCTTTTCGCTGGCAAAAGAATTAACACGCTCGCTTGGTTTCATTGTTTACTTGTTGTGGTACTTTCCTTGTCTTGCTCTGAATTTTTTCTTTATAAGTATAGGTTACACCCATGGTTTGCAACAATGCCGAGGAGAATACTGGATTGTCAAGGATGCCAAGAGACTCCGAGCCGAAGGCGAAGTTTCTGTTGGCATCCTTGGAGGTGTAAATCCCGTATTCTCTGAGGCATTGTTGCATTGTTGCCAAGAAGCTGTCGTTAATGTGGGTGAGTTAAATCTTAAGCATATATAGTATCCGGAATTTTTGTTAAATTTAATTTCATTAGGCTATACAGTTTCTTGGTTTGAGTTTGAGTTGAATCGTTGGTGTGCTTTTTAGTGGTCCAAGATAGGCTTACAGTCCAACCAACGGACCAACTGCGTTTCCAGCATACGTGTATTTTAAAAAGGGAAATGTTGAATTTAGTTGGAAATATTAATTTAGTTTCAAATTTTAATTTGTGGGACATTTAGTAGTTTTCGTATCGTAGTTCCTGCATCACTGCATTCTTACAAAAGGGCTGAGATATCGGTAGATGATGTTAAGATGTTAAGTTATTGAATTGGCTTTATTCAAAGAGCCCAGATTCGAAATCACGCACTCTGCTACAAGATAATATACACAGACAACCTGAACACAACATTAACTCCTAACAAAACCAGACACTACATAGTAGGAGCGCCGAAGCACCAAAGCACCGGAGCACCCTGCCTTGACATTCCACTGTGTACAACAAATCACACACACCACGCACCGAAGCACCCACTCTGCCTTGACATTCCACTGTATACAACAAGTCACAAACACCACACACTGTTTTCACTCCCTGTTCTCCATCAGAAAGTCATGCACAGATTGCCACGAAAACCATTCCGATGGTAACGACTGGAGCCCGAAGCTCCAAAGCTCATGCATCCACTTGTTATTCCACCATGTAACACAAAACGCCGCACACTGCGCATATCCGAACAGCAGAACCACAGACCCAGACGAGCGAAGCCGGGGACCTCCGCAAGGGAAACCTAAAGTAGCACTCCCGTGGACTTTGAGAACTTAGCAACATCCAGCAACTTACGAAGTGATCCACGGTAACCCCCCCCCCCTTCCCCACCTGTGACAGCAGACCACGAAGCGTTGGGTCAACCGTGACCCACTTGTCCAATCCTCTTCTCTGCCTCGCATACGTTCTGCAGAAGAGAAGGAAGTGTTCAACAGACGCCTTAACAACCCACGACAGACACAGAGGCGAGTCATTCCTACCTAACCTATGTTGGTGTGCTGGCAACCGGGTGTAAACAGTGCGTAGCTTGGACCCAGTCTTCGCCGCCCACAAGGGGAGATCATCCAGAACTGAGCGCAAGGCGCACCGAGGCTGCAGACTGTGCAAAACACGACCAGTCGTGGCACTCTCCCACTCAGTTTCCCAATCCTGCAGGAACCAATCTCGCACCATAGGCCTTCTGGACAGAACCGTGGAGGAAAGGCATGTGTTAGCCATGTGCCGGCTCCGGGCCTCCCTAGCCAGGCCATTCGCTAAATCATTACCTGGGTCTCCTGCATGGCCTTTTACCCACCTGAGAGCAATCACGCAACCATTCTGCTGCACCGCCCAGAGTTTCTTACAAATCGAGAAAAGTATGGGATCCCTTATCTCCAGAGAGTCTATTGCATGCTGTAGCAAGCGCAGGGCCGACCGGGAATCACTGACTATCGCAAATGGTGGCATGTTGAGATCAAGGGCTAGATCCATGGCAACAGAGATAGCAACCAGTTCGCGACAAGTGCTGGAACCGACAGCTTCCAATCCATGCCGCAGAAACAGCTTAGAAATGCCCACATCTTCGGACCAGGTCTCACGATGGAAGGACGCATCGCAGAAAATATCGCAGTCCGTTTCCCTGGGACTGACACCTCGGAGAGCTCCGGGCACAGACCCACGGACTCCAAGGACTAGCACTCAAAACATCCATAGACCTCACACGCCAACATGAAGCAGCAAGGACGCACCAAATCCCATGGCGCCAAGGGCTTCACGCGCCATCGGACCAAGCTTACAATAGTCATGCAGGATCCTGCCAACTGGGTCTAGTACACCCCTACTGACATTCTCATACACAGAGTAACTAACAGTTCCTCGGAACGGACGTGCAGAGGGGGCTCGTTACACTCCACCCAGACCGCTTGAACTGGAGTAGAGATCAAACAGCCAAAGACAATCTTAAGGCAGTCGTTGACAGCAACCTGCAGTAACCTAATCTGCCTCTTGACTGCACACAGGAATGGAAGATGATAATCCAACACGGGACGCACAAAGGGCCTGTACACAGACAGAAGAGAACCCCGCTAGAGATCTCCTGCCTGAGCCAGCTTTCGTAAGATCGAGGAGCGAGCACGAATCTTCACTTTGAGATTCCTGACATGCACATCCCATTCTATGCGCTCGTCAAGAACTACCCCGAGATACCGAGCAGATGGCTTCTGGTGCACACAGACGCCCCCCAACCTTGACTGTGAGTGGCGTCTTCCGCTTGCCTGCCAACCGCACAAACGCAACGAGTTCAGTTTTCACTGGGGCCAGCTGCAGACCCCTGACTTCAAGAAGCACAGAAATCTTGTCCAGAGCATCCTGGGCCAGGGCGTTGCAGGTGTCAAAATTCAGCCCTACAAACCACATCGCAATATCGTCAGCATAACAAACGATGTTTGCACTGACACCCATTTCTTCCAAACCTCGTTTATCGCGATAGCAAAAAGGGTTGGACTCAAACAGATTCCCTGGGGAGCCCCTGATCCGAACTTGCCTCGCGCGACCAAAAACCATTGACCCTGGTGAGAAAACGTCGAACACGAAGGAAAGCAACAATGGCATTGATGAGCTTCTCACTCACTGCTAGCTTTCTCATGCCTGCTCGAATCCAATCAACACACTGTGTCATAAGACACCTTTATGTCGAGAAAGACGGCAACGACAACACAACCGTTAGCCAAGGCTTCCCTGAACCCAGAAAGGCAAAACAGGATAGCATCCTGGGCATTTCTGCCCGCCATGTACCCAAAGTTATTCATACACTTTTGAACAATGAATGTTCAGTTATTTTATTTTATTTCATTTTATTTTATTTTATTTTATTTTATTTCATTTTATTTTATTTTATTTTATTTTATTTTATTTTATTTTATTGAGTACTATGTGACCTGTTAAGTTATTCCCATACGTTTAACAATGAAATGTTAAGTTGTGCGCCTACTTTTAATTTTAAACAATGAAGTGTTGTGTATTCTCCTACTTGTACTCCACTTAGAATTGAATTTATTTCCAGGGCCTCGGCCGTACGCCATGCACCCTATTACAAAAGGTAAAGCACCATTATCCACAATGTCAACTAAACTCCACTTGATTTGATTTTCTTGAGCCAATGGATTCTGACAATCATTCGCTCAAACTATCCTACTTAATTAACTTAACCACTCCACTCCATTTGTCCTCCACTTACAACAATCAAGCTTCGCAACAATATTGAAGTTGGAATTTGAATTTGAATTTTTATTTACGTGAGTCTAATGACCTTAGTCATACACTTAACTCTAAACTTAATCTTAAACCTAAACCTAACAACCGAACCGTTTCATACAGAATTCACACTTCTTACCAGATCCCAACAACGGCCAACACCAACTTTACACCAACCAACGATTACATCTACACAAAGACTCAGTAGTTACCCAACCAATCAAAGACACCAGTCAACTTCCATCAGAGTGAGTAGGAGATAGCAGCAGGCACCAACACAGCCGCCACTATTCAATAGCAGCCCGGACCCATCAGCACACGAACCGGCCTGTCGCCCTGCAGAACCCTATAACCGCCCGGATGGACTGTAGCGTAGTAAGCGTATGAAGTTGGATTCATAGTTTGTAACAATCAACCATGGATACAATGTAGTTCTAACAGTCATACCCGGCTTCGCCTGAGGTTATGTTTAGCCCGTAGTTGTTTCCTAGTTTTCGCTCAATGTTGCCTTAACGTTCACTGCGATGGGTTATTCTTCTTCCTGTAATATTCCGCTTTTGCTTCGGCTCTCACTTTTTAGGTTACAACAATATACAACAATGATCCTCGACACAATCAATTCTTTACTCTCTAGTTTTGCCCGAGACTTCCTGTAATAGAAAACAAAAACGAGCTCGTTTGATGTTTAAGGTAAGGTTTAACTGATCCGAAGTCAAAACAGCAAAGTAACACAAATAAACTTTCCCGTAAGGTTTCACATACCGCAGTATTCCTGTACTGTTTAGTACACGTGAATCTTTACTGCTGTATTCACATGTTTTTACAGTTTTTACTTTAGAACACGATAAGTCTGATTGGTTCATTCAACTTGGCCAAAGGACATCGCTGAAAAAACCATACTTTTAGTGTGCTTAGTACAGAACTACAGATTAACTAATTCAAAGTTTGTGAGACTCCTTGAAATCCTGGAAATATCGTTGAATATAAAAATGAAATACCAGTCCTGAAGTCTTGAATATGAAATCTTAAAAACCGGTGTATGTATCAATAGGATAAAAGGAAAGGAGACGACCGGACTAGAATGATGAAGAAAAATGTAGCCCCGAATTTAGGAGAGTGTGTAGCCTATAATATACACTATATCATTCTTACAACAATTTTGAAAGTTGGTGGTATGGTTTTGATTTTATTAACGTATCTCATGGTTGAATACAGCAGTAAGGTTTCTAATGGACTAAACAGTACAGGAACACTGCGGTATGTGAAACCTTACAGGAAAGTTTATTTGTGTTACTTTGATGTTTTGACTTCTGGTCAGTTAAACCTTACCTTAAACATCAAACGAGCTCGTTTTTGTTTTCTAATTCGTGATACTTTGACGTATCAAACTGGTTGTCTGCGCTCGTTGCAAAAGGCACTGAATTTCTTTTGGAAGTCGGTTTGTCCGAATCTATCTATCAGTGGCTTTATCCGTATTTGTAACATAGGACGGCAAGACAAATGGGCAACGTACAGTGCCTACACTTTAGCTTTAATACGGGAGAATGATGTGAAATCATTATATAAATCGACTCGTAATAAGGATAATGCTTCCTCTTTATGCGGGGGTAAATTGTTGTCTCACCAGCATTGTTAGCATTTGCTTACGCTTTCCGTGTGGCGTCTGCTGATTGGCATTGTTGCATAAAAACAATGTTTAAAACAATGTATAACAATAAAACGGATCGTTCAGGGCCCGGAACTCCGGAATGGGACGAACAATCGAAATTTCTATTTTTATAAAGGGCACATCTCCGGAAGTAGATCTTTCAAGTGAGTTGAGAACCAGCTTTCTACGACAAATGGTTTAGTCTGTAGTAAACGTGTCCAAATAACAAGAAGAAGTCCAAGCCAAAAATGAAACTCATGATTCCAGCTCAAGTCCAGATCTCCGATGTGACAAATCGGAAATTAATAAAAGTTGGTACACGTGTTCACCAAGTCCAATAAAGCTTATATACTAAATTTGAGTGGAAAATATTAAAAGGCAGCGGAGAAATTAAGCATCGTAACTTCAGCATTAACATGGGAGACAGAGGTCAAACCTTACAGTAAAGGCTACCGCCTTTTCTAATACTCCCCTTTCCTCCAATTCTCTCCCTCTCCTGTACCCTCCCGCTCCTCTCCCTTCCCTTCCTATCTGCTTGCCCGTCTTTCTTCATCCCCTTTGCTACACATAGTTGAATTTGAATGGGTAGTTAAATTAAATACTGCACTTCTTTCTCCTCCCTTTTGCAAAATTTGACCAAACTGATGCGATCACCATCCCAAACAACCCAAAAAATGGTAACAGGCGGGGTTATGTTAACTTCAGAATTTTCTTAAATACTGACCCCTGTGTGGACCCGGAATTACAGTAACTCCGGATTCGCAATTTGTTTTAAAAGTGTCCGAAACAATCCGGAATTGTAGTAACACGGAATTACCATAAGTAACATCCCTGCCTCGCTCGCGCTACCGCGCTCGCTGCGGCTATGCATATAACATCAGAAACAGAGAAGGGTTAGGGTAACTACGCGTTATCACAATTTCGGATTATTCAAACACTTTTAAAGCAAATTAAGAAACCGGAGTTACTGTAATTCCGGGTCCACACAGGGGTCAGTATTTAAGAAAATTCTGGAGTTAACATAACTCCCTGTCGATACAAGTCCGCGTTCCCAACAGACGCACTAGGCTCCCCCTCCACACTCCTAATCTCTTTAGTTATTATAGCAATAGAATGCCAATAGAGGCGCTAATAGACCCACTTCCCAACACGCGGGCCTCCCCAAGCCACAGCCCCCCCTCTTCGGTCTATGGCGTTGGATTGAACGTATCGTCCCGTGTGAAAAAAAACCGTGCCCTTCGTGCATGCCGCCATTTAAGAGCAAATTGTTTTAGTCGAGCAACAATGTGCCAATTTCAACTTCTTGCTAGCACATGCTCGCCCGTTGGGGTACTCGTACGCCATCGTCCTTTTTGCTGTGAAGTTTTGCTTTGTAATGTAAGAAGATAGGCTCTTAAGTAAGTTGCTGGCAAGAGAAACTGGTTTTAAAAATAATGACAAACTAGAATCTCCAGGCCAGCTTCGCTGACTGTTTCATAAAATAACCCCCCCCCCCTCTCCATCCCCATGTTGCAAACGGTGTATCAGAATTTTCAGCCCAGCTAGCTAGCTGTCTTATAAAATAACCCCCTCCCCCATCCCCCCCCCCCATGTTGCAAACGGTGCACAAAAACTACCTGTGCGCTCAGTTATTATAGGCTGGTTAATAAACGCAGATTGAGTGAACGAACCAGTCTGTGTATTTTTCCACAATTTTTATATTTATCCAGTTTATGCATCGTTTGAACTATTACTTTTAGCTGCTAATAAACGCAGATTGAGTGAGCGAACCCGTCTGTGTATTTTTGCAAGTTTTGAATATTTATGGATTTCCAGTAATCGTTTAATTTTAATCGTCCAGCATCATTTAAACAATTTCGCTAGCTAATAATAATATTATGGTGTAGTACATTAAGTTTCATTGTTTGCACAGGTACTATTGTTGCCGGCCACTTTGCAACGTGCACCGCATATTTAAAGTGATTGTTACTTCTTATATTGTTTGTTACACGGGACACAAGCCGCATCTAATTTAGACACACGCTAGTGTGTCGCACCAAGTTAGGCAACAAACATCACATTCAATTCAATTGTCAAGGTTGTAAACCATTGTAGCTCGACGCCATAGCGTCATTGTCTAATATCCTGAAGCATAATTGAGCACATTTCAGGTACTTCCGGAAAAATAATAATGCGGTACAAAAGCTTAAATTGTGGTAAAATGGAAAGCAATGGCCCACCTGACAAAAATTAACTCGTGAAAAATGTAACCTAAGCAGCTTTCCATGCCAAATCTGACCCTCAATAACGTTGCAAATATGTAACTAGTTACTATAGCTAGCTAGCTAATTCTAGTCCGCTCATCCTCATGTTAATTTCCATAGGGTAATTAATTTATTCATCGATACCGAGATAACGGGAAGGCTTCCAGCTATGAAATTGAACGAATGACTGCAGTATGATACGAACTGCGTACCTTTTATAGTTTGGAGCCTAGGGGTGTAACGAGGATGGCGTGGGATGGCGCGTAAGTACGAAAGTATTGTTATAACCATTGTTAGTATTGTCGGCATCTTCTCTGGTTGGAAAAGGGTTGAAGGGTTTAACGGGCGTTAACCACTCCTGGTCATCTGCCCGAAGCCCTAAGGCCCTATGTCTGTATGGATTGACAATGACAACGTGTGTACTGACGTTGACACACGCTTGTATCTAGACAAGCTAGTGTGTCGTCACAAATCTTAACAACGTTGCAAAATAAATTGTGTCTACGTCCAATTCTCGAAAAACAAACAAAATGTCAAAATAAAACCAAAAAATAAAAAAAAATTAAAACAAAACCAGAAACTGATAAAGAAGCGAGTAAGTTGAGAATGGTTCGGGTCTCTCAAAGGGTGATACGAAATTAAAATATTGGAAAAATGGCCACCGAAGATTTTTGTTGACATGGCAAATTATTACAAATCTGCAGGCTATAGTTCAGTTGAGTCTAATACACAGTTTTACAAAAAAAAGTGACATCATATCAAAACCAAAACTGGTAAAAGAGACTGGCAAGGTCTGAATGGTTCGGCCGTTCAAAGGAGTGATATCAACACACCAAAACATTCGCCAACTTAATCGCACCGTAAAATGGACGTAAAATGAAACTTGAACATTGCTGCCGTTGTTTTAGCTTTCACTTAACCTTCGAACCATTAGTCGGTGCGAACTTGTCGAATGTTTTGGTGTGTTGATACCACTCCTTTAAAGGGCCGAACCATTCGGAACTTGGCGGTGTCTTTTACCAGTTTTGGTTGATTATGATCTAATCCAACGGGACACAGGACTTATAAGGTGAAAAACTGTTTTTCTTGTGAGGTGGTTGATGTGACAGGTTTGGATGGGTTCGTATGGATCCTTGGTTAGAGAGTCCAAGACCAGGGGAAGGTCCCATTTCGGGAATTCATGATGGATTGATGGTCTTTCTATTTCGAAGGATTTTAAGAGCGATGTAATGCGGTAATCTTCGAGGAGGCGTCTGTTTCCGGCGGCTTTGAAGTCAGTAATTAGGGCGGAGCGGTAGACCAGAATGGTTGAGCCTTTCAGCTTGTCCTTGAAGAGGTCAGTAAAGAAAACTAGGAGGTCTTGAATAGGGGGACTGATTGGATTAACCTT
>JAHWFP010248720.1:7741-18350 GCA_023313725.1 Lithobius niger
TCCTTTGGGGTCTTAAAAGCCAGAATCAACTGCAGCATTGGTCGAATATTGGCTTGAGAGGGTTTCAAGTCGCAGTCTTTTTCGGGTCTTAAAGCCAGAATCAACTGCAGCATTGGTCGAATTGTGCTCCGCACTCGACAATTTGAATACTCGCTGGGTCAATCGTCGCAGTTGTGTGTTAAATATCGATAACCGTTAAGTTTCTCACCAATAACTATTGCATAACTCTCCTGAAGGTATGTCACTCCAACTCAGCCCAACCTAGAGCATCCTGAACCACTTTTGTCACTAGACTTAGTGGTATGGAAGGCGTGCTTAACTAATGTGGTGTGGCAAGGGGGGGGGGGGCATGGAGGCTTAATGGCGCGTCGACAGCTTGGTCATTAGTGTGGAAGGTGTAACGTGTCATGGTGTGGTATGTGGTTAACGTAACGTCAACTTAGTACAATTTCTTTGACAAAAGATGACATCGGAAGCAAAAATTAAAACAAAAATAATTTTATTTTTCATCATATTCATCGTTTTGTTATTTACATTGTTTAATGGCATTGGCTGACGGTGACAATATAAAAGTAGATTTGTGCCAATACCATCCCCTTTTGGACGTTGCTGTGAATCAACACAGCTAATTATATTCCCACATACTTAATTCTAACAATTTCCCCGGTTCTCATCAAATGAAACTTCTGTGGTAGTCGTGTGGTGCCATCATTTGGCAAAATTCCGCAACTAAGTGAAGCTGACTTAGTTCAGAAGAAAACTGTTGGTTCCTGTCAACAGATGGTGCCAGCAACCACTGCACTGTACTATTTAATGTATTACAATTGCCTCAAGATTTAATATGATTGCCGTACGAACCTACATTATTTAAAAAAAAGAAAACATGAAATGTGTCATTTATTGCAACTGAAAAATACTGAAAATTATATTCTTAAACATTCCAAAGCCACTAAAATTGCGGAAAGG
The DNA here is from genome assembly GCA_023313725.1 of Lithobius niger. NCBI lineage: Eukaryota > Metazoa > Arthropoda > Chilopoda > Lithobiomorpha > Lithobiidae > Lithobius > Lithobius niger. The sequence continues at coordinate 8,708 of JAHWFP010248720.1, forward strand.
GTCGTTTTATAGGGTTCTGATGACCTTAAAGCACCCCCTCCCTCCTTAGGCTCCTTTAGCCGAGTTCTTGGGACTCCCCCCCCCCCCCCTCCCGATTTTGAATTTCAAATTTGTGGGTGTACCACTTATTTGCATAAACATCGGACAACCCCATGCTTGCATTTTTTTTAAAGAGCCGGTGTGTACGAATTGATCTCAGCTGGGGGTCTAATCCAATTTTTATAATTGTGCAGTCAAGATACATTTTCTGCTGTAAGAGTTTTGTCACCTACATTATATGTATGTAACTGACAGGATAAGTACATTATGAAAACTTAATATCAAGCAGGTCTCACCCAAAGAGATCTCCAGACAGACGGTTTCACCCTTGTTTGGGCTCGTCTGTGGAGAATACTCTGTTGGTGATAGCATAGGAACCTTGCTGGTGGTAAATTACCAAGCTCAAAACCGTACTGGCTTCTGCAAGTTAGAAAGCAGAAACGTCTGCTTGTTTGGGGCTCCAGTCCACTGAATGTTGGACACCCACATTAAGGCCTATTAATTGCAGTTGATCACTTAAAAGCAGCTTGATTGTAAGTGATCAATGCCATTAATGTGCCTAAATGTAGATGTCTGACATTCAATTGAATGGAGCCCCATAGAAGCAATAGTTTATGTATTTTATCTTGCTGAAGCCAGTTTGGTTTGGAGCTTGTCAAAAGTCCATTACAAAGATTTTGCATTATTACACTGATTACAGTATTACTAACTGTGTGTGCTTGAAGTGGTGACGAATAGTCATTTCTTGCATCTTGCAAAATGTGGGTTTGAAAACATTAAAGAAACTACTACTTCACAAACTCCACTGGCATTTTACCGACTGCTCAATAAGGGCGCATTTACACAACGACGCGCCTTCACCATCTTGCAGCTAAAAATCATCTTAAGTTCCAACATGGCGGCAGTTTCAGCTCTGTCATCTCGCAACGAAAACAGTCAATGTGCAGAGGCGAGTGGGAAAATTGTTTCATCAGGAGGAATGCTTTATCTTATTGTCACAAATTATATGACTGCAAGCATTTACTCAAAGATGTCGGATTTAGCTAATCCAGGTAGTGTTGTTACCATGGCAACGACTTCTTTCTCATCGCGATTAAATTCTACGAGAATGCAAAGGCAAGTCGTCGTTGTATAAACGCGCCCTAATTCTGATAGGCAGGGCGGCCAAGCAATCGGTTTCTTAAATAAACTGTTACAACGGCAGTCGTACGGGGCATTCGTCTTTCGTTTGTAATGTTCCAAGTTTTCATCTGTTGGGTTTTCTGAGGCATTTTGGGGATTTATGTCACTTCAAACCTAGGTTATCTCACTGAGAAACAAATTTTTTCTTCTAAAAATGGCATTCAAAAGTCACTGGCCTCAAACCACTGGTTTGCCACACGTGTAAGCCAGCTACGTCTTCGTTCGTGACACGGCAGTGTTCATTGCTGATAAAAACAAGTTTGCGTTAAAAACCATACTTTGTAATGGTATGATGTTAAAAAATTCAAAAAAAATTCGACACTCTTGTAAGGGTCCATGGTCGACATTCCTCATTATCTCTTGACATTCCATTCTTTCTTAATAACGTCCGATATTTTCTCTCCAATCATTATGCACGCTGCACTCGGATGAGCTGACACGATGGTTGGCATGATAGAAGCATCTGCGACACGTAACCGATCCACTCCGTAAACCCTGAAATAGGAATAAGAATAAATTAATAGGTTTGTAAAAATGCATACATCTACACAAGCTGCACACATACTTTACATAACACTCAATGTTCATCAAGATATCATTAAACACAGGAAATTCTGGAAAGCATTAAGATACATGTGGTTGCGTACATCATTCATTTTTTATAATTATAGTGACAGGGTGTTAACTTGAGCAATTCCTATAATTATACTGCTAGTGTCCAGTTGTCCATCCGTGTGTGCAGGAATCCCTGCGCATGCATGATTCCTCTGACAAGTTTGCCATTAATTTGTCACTCTACTGGAAGCGCTATGTGTAATTAGCCCTGCATTACTGTGATTATCCTCATATTTGAGGATTAGTCCTATAATTTGCATTAGCCAATATTTACAGTACTATGCAATTTTTCCGTAGGCTACATAAAAAGGCAAAATTTGGACAAGTACGCAAGTAATATTTCCCTAGAACAAGGATCTACCGGAAAATCTCAAGTGGAATCCTTTGGTGCTACTTGTAATTAGGCCTATATTATTGAGATTATACCAAATTTGAGGATTAGTCATATAATTTGTTAGCCCATATTTAAACCATGCGCAATGGCTGTTTGCCGTGACGTCACCATGAGTTAGCCAATGACGAACGAGAGCAACGGCTGTTTGGCCGTCTGATTGGACGTAAGAAGGTAAAATTAGGACAGAAGTAAGCAAAATGATATTTCCGTAGGACCAGGATCTACCGGAAAATTCCAAGTGGAATCCCTTGGCACTACATGTAATTAGGCCTATGTTATTGCGATTATACGCAAATTTGAGGATTTAGTTCTGTACTTTGCATTAGCGAATATTTAGGCTACTTTGGGGATTTGTTGTGTCCCCAGCCGAAGCCATGGCAAGAAGACGAGAGGGACAACTTTGCTAGGTAATTCGATCGTAAATTCCTAAGATCTTTTACAAGCTACAATCGAAAGGAGCTCGAAGCACCACAGGGCCCGTCTACCAAAACTGCCAGGGTTAGCTGAGGTCAGGTTGAACCAAGGACCTCTTGCTAATGAAACAGCCATGGTAGCCATCAGGCTATTTAGGCTTACTAGGCAATTTTTAGGAACTAGGAAGGCAAAGTACTGTAACGTTTCCGTAGGGCACTGAGTTACCAGAAAATCTCAAGTGGAATCTCTTGTGCCCTCTAGGGACTATTAGCTGAACTAGCAATACTCTCCCTAGCACATTTACCCAGTGGGTTTCTACACTCTCGAACTCTCGGTAAAGGCTACTGGGAAAGAAACTTAAGTTGCAAGAGCGATGTCGCATTGCACCCTATGTACTCCCCAAGGATCTTCTTCCGTGCCAGCAATTTTTGTCAATGAATCTTACTTCAGTTCGTGGTCAACTACGCTCATGGGGTCGCTCTTTGGTCCCATCTTGCACGAGCTGGTCAAGTGGTAGCCGGAAGACGTCAGGGTCTTGACCAAACATTTGTCGTAGGCGTCCGAGTTGATCATGTGCATGATACAGTTGGGCACGAAACCATTGTTGAGCATTCTTGTACCGAATTGTTTGAAGGCTTTCGTGTTGGCTAACTGGTCGACAAACTTCAAACCTGAAAAAAGAAGTAAAAGAGGGTTTTGGGAAACGTTTGGTAAACGTTTGTTGATTAAGGTGTACGAAAACCTGACTTCCCAACTTTTTTTACACGGTACCTTTGCAGTGCGGTACCGATGAGCTTACCAGATACTGGAACTGTCATTTTATGTAGTTTTATTTTCGTGAATGAAAATAAAACACCCCTCCCATGCTTCTCCGGAAGACAAGGAGGCACAAACTAACTTGGAAACTGTTGACACCACCATATATATACTTATTTATATTTATTTATATATATATATACATTTATATATGTATATGTATATATATGTATATGTATATTCAGTAACTCATGGGATATTCAATGGGAATGCCATCCAAAAGTTTAAAAATTATTTTTATTAAAGATTAATAAAGACGATTACTGCGTGGATAGATTGTTTAGATTAGTTTGGGTCTGCAGAAGCATTCAACCAGTGGCGTAACTAGTTGGGGGAGGGGGCAAAGGGGCGATTCTCCCCCTCTGTAAGATTTTGAAGGCTTATTCAGCAAATTGAACAAGTCACTTTTTGCATGGCTGAAAAAACTTGACTAACATGAAATGTATTTTATTTATAAAAAATAAGTACCTAGTATGGAAAACTGAAAGATTTGCATTACAAAGTTGTTTATGCGCATAATGCAGTCAGCAAAACTGATTTTATAAAAATGTGTCCTACAGCACTTTACAAGGCCAGAAAATAGCAAAAATGCGTCAGTTTCCGGGACACTCCCAAACCTATTAGTTGTCTTCCCCGCCATACCATTCGGCTAAATGGCTATTGTTGTCCCCTCAGTAAAAAACCCTAGTTACGCCACTGCCTTCAACATTGACACATTAGGGTCAAATATTTTAATTCATAGATGGCATTTGGAAGGTGTCGTTTTTGAGCTCTCCATGGTTTAAAGGCTGGTTGCTACCAAACGAAAGTTTTCGAGCATCAAGTGCCATCGAGCGCCACGTAGTTCTCTCTAGCACTTGCTCGCAACAAGCAGACGAATGCACAAAGAAATATCTTTAAAGACAACAAACAAGCCACGTGACTCCTTAATTATTGAGTAAACATGTGGTACGTCCTCGTGCACCTGGAAGCAAGCTCTAAATATTAACGATACTGATGTCACTAGATGGCGCCACGGAAAAATATCAAGGAAATCTCATGGTGCCATCTGGTGACAATAATGTTCAAACTTTTCCCTGTACCCTGAAGTATTTTGCATTACAGTTCAATTGAAAACATGGTTGATTGAAACTGTGCTTAACCGACTTGCACACTCGCTCACCCTCGATGTTTGTAGAGACAACAGCCTCTACGCAGTTAGATTTACCTTCTACTAATACTTTGACGTCATCAGGATGGGAGAGGTACTTTGGATCGATGATAGGTGGATCGTGAGGATCGCTGCTCTGCAGGGTGATTGTGCCTCGACTTTTAGGCCGAAGTAAGATCGGGATGAAACTTATGATGTCTTTATCTGCTGAGGGTAGAAGTGCTGCTAGGATCTGAAAAGTATGAATTAATCGAATCAGTGTCGTGTTGAGTTTACCGGTGATTTACTTATTGATAGTTGTTAAAACCTTCCATAATACTCTCATTTTACTAAATTTAGTCAAACCTGAAGTTTTTTTTTCGTATTCCTTTTGCTGCTTGCTTGAAATGTTCTTTTACTAGGAGCGTAGTATGAAATGCATATACATTCATAGCAGTGGCGTGGACAGGAGGGGGGAACAAGAGGGGGGGGGGGGGGGGGGTAATTGCGTCTGCCATTTTCGGAAATTGCCCTTTTTGTAAAAAAAGTATGGCCTTTTTGTGCCGGCATTTGCAGTAAGAGCATAAAGGTGTAAAAAAAGGCCAAAAAAGGCCCAAAAAAAGCCTACAAAGGGTAAAAAAGGCTAAGAAAGGGTAAAACGACACGTAAGTTCCCTACTAAAAATTGCCCCTGCCCTAATGGGGTCTGCACACGATAATACATCCCAATGCTAAAAGTGTAGTCGGTACACGCGGTTAATCTGAAAACCCACGCACGTCACCTTGGGTTAATTTTGATAACCCACACTTGTTGATAACCTAACACTATTATGGAGGCTACATAACCTCTAATTCACGACGTGACATAATGACGAAACTTTTCATAACTACACAACACAAATTCAGCCAACACACCAACACAAACCAGCATGAATAGGCACATTTGCGACAGGCGACATTTTCCGTGGTACCAACACGGGGAAAAACAATGTCGCAAGCTAAGCCTAACCGGACAACCATTTGTTCCGACGGTACGAAAACTAGGCTACTGACACTTTAAGAAATACACTTAAAAACCTACGAGCCTCAAGCGAATAGCGTATTTTATACTCTCTACTTTATTTAAACTATTAAAGTAGGAAAAAATACGGTTTTACCTTTAAACTCAAAAGTCGTGGACTAGGACTGGGTAACGGGACGTCCCTCACTTACTGTGACTTCCGTGGACAGGAAGTTTCTACCCGGAAGTTTCCGTTCAGGAATTTGCATTATCAGTCGTATGTAAACATTCTTAAATTCATTAAGATTCACGAATAAAATTACAAATTCAAGTAAGTCAATAAGTTAGCTTGACCTCACACCTTATCACTAAAACACATATCTGATAATAGGCGGTAAACCTGAAATAACCGATCGTTTGTTCGAAACAGGACAGTCCAAAAGTCTCGGGGGTGTTGAAATCGTACTCGCGCTGGCATGCTCGTAAGAATTCACCACCCCCTCGACGTTTGGACTGACCATTTCTCACAAACGATCAATTATTTCAGGTTAACCGTCTCTTCTTCACGAATGTCTATTACCAGGAGGAAATTAATACAGCATACGCAGCTTTCATTTCCTCCTGCTATTACTTATTATCATGGACACTCCATCCATACGGGCTCACCTTTACGCCGCCCCGGCCTTCTTTTATTAAGTGTTTCCTTCCAGAAATGCATGCTAACGCCAGCAGTTTATTGTGAATTCAGACTGATCAATCAGAACTTACCCATCACAAACTGGCCACTCACTACTTACAGGGTCAATAAGAGGCTTGAATTCTCTGGCGGTGTTGTCCGAGTTGAAAAAGATCTCTATATCTGGCCAATCGGTGAAGTTGCTGTATTTGCTGCGGTAGTAAGCCACACCCTCAAAACTTTCAGGAGTCGTCATGGGTCCTACAATTAAAGCCAGAGCAAAACCCTAAGTCGAACGTAGACGTAAAGTACGATAACTGGGTAGGCTCACCCTCCTATGCCTGACTTACCTGTTCTGGTTTGTTTCCACAAATCCAAATAATGCTGCGTTTCAAAGCGAACACTGTTATAGGAGACAGTCTGGTTGACGAAATACTGCAATCCTCCCAAAATTGTGTGGTCTTGTAAGTTCATGCCCACTCCTGGTAGATCGACAATGACCGGAATCTGTCGAATAATTTGGATTGAATAATAGTCCCAAAATAATTGGTTCGATTCTCAAGTTGGTAAGCAGTGTTAATTAAAAGTCAACTTTTGCTATTAGTAACACTGAGGGTGGGCGATTTTTCATTGCATGGTACGAGTACATCGTTAGTACGGTGCCACTTTACTGGATGGTACCATATGCATTATGCAATTGTATCTATGTCCGTGTAATTAACCCTATATTCTAGTAATTAGGCCTATATTTGAGTAATTAGGTCTACATTCGAGTAATTAGGCCCACATTCGAGTTATTAGGTCTATATTCTAGTAATTAGGCCTCTGTTGGAGTTATGAGGCCTATATTCGAGTTACAAGGCCCTCTATTCCAGTTTATGAGGCCTATATTCGAGTAATTAGGCCTATATTCCAGTAATTAGGCTTATATTCGAGAAATTAGGCCTATGTTCCAGTGATAATAATAAGAACAACAATAATTAGGCTTTACCACCGTTAGGCTGTTGGACAACAGAACGGCGGTGAGGCAGTAATACCGCACGTTGTGGTTAAAAAAATTTCCCTTTTATTACAAAATGTTCAATCAGAATCACACACAGTGCTCCTCAACCATGCTTCTACAAAATCGCCGTAAGAGGTCGTCTCAGGAAGGGCTAAAGATCCTCGATATTAAACCATAATTAGGCCTATATTTGAGTAATTAGGCCTATATTTGAGTAATCAGGCCTATATTTGAGTAACCAGGCCTATATTTGAATGATTAGGCCAATATTTGAGTTGTTGGATACAGTTACCTGAACGAGTGATTCTCTCCATATGGGAGGTTCGTTCAAACATCGAACTCTCCTAAATCTCTAAACATTTACTGAACTGATAAACTGATTCTGGCACCTTAGAAGGCTCAGTAATTATTGTAATAAGGATTTATTATATAATAACAAGGACTTCGAGCATTATTTTGAATTTCGAAAATGTTTAGTAAACTGATGCTTTCGACTCACAACAAACACCCATATGTACGTAAAATAACCATAATTTTAATTTTCAGCCGTTACATTTTTGGCCTTGTTCACCTAAACGATACAAACACTAAAATGAGCACGAACACTAAAGGGTAAAACGATTTAACAGTCAAAGTGTGAAGCAAGTATCAAATAAAGTCACAACATTAGGCTGTAGAAGTCATGTTCAAGAGAGCGGGCTGTGATTGTTGACCGTTTTTACTGGTATGTGTGGTACTTTGACTTTTACATCGTTTTATGCTTTAGTGTTCATTCTCATTTTAGTGTTTGTATCGTTTAGGTGAACAAGTTTGAAAAAAGGTATGGTCGAAAATTTAAAAAATGTTGCTATTTTAAGTACCTGTGGGGTTTTGGCGTGTGTCAAAAGCACCATTTTTATTTAATAATAAGGATGGTTACGTCACGTTTCGCCAAATCCAGTTTCACCGAAACGAAAGCAGATTAACAGGTTTTGTCGCAGGGGCCAATCCCGTTTCGCCAAATACAATTCACGAAATTTTAGGCACACAAAACATTTAAAACATTTAAACACGGACATTTATAACATGACAATGGTCAGACATTTATAAACAAACACCGTGTTTTTGCAGAATACAGTTTTGTAGAATAATTAGTTTCAAATTACGTGCCTCGCTCGCAATACAGCACTCGCTGCGGCTAAACACATAACATCAGAAACCGCAACTAATCAAAATTTACTTCCAATTAGGCATGCCTCTTTAATTTCTGCAATGTTAAATTTTTGAAGAATATTTTGATTCTATACCTTGCGAAACGGGATTCTGCAAAACGGGAATTCTCGTTTGGAAAAGGGTAACTAACTAACCATCATGCGTATCACTAACTATTCTTAAAAGAGAATTTTGGCCGCATGACGTAGTGACGACCAAGCATTCTAAACAATATTTAAAGTACACGTTTTTCCGTCTGTATTGCCAGTTTTCAAAACGCCAATAAATCAATTGGTCTTGTCTTTGTTAAATGTTTGCCTTTTAAAGCCCCATTACATAGAAATAAGGTATTAAATTTCGTGTACGTAAAATTTTGTCAAATTCGTTTTGACGAAACGGGATTTGGCGAAACGGGAGTTCACCATAAGGACATATTGTATAAAACACGATTTACTTTCCTAAGAAGACCAAACAGCTGGAAAGGCTAAGTCACAGAAAGTCAATTATCCACCATATGCTGCATCCGATAGTTGTGTAACAGTAAGGACTTGTATGAACGTATAACAAAACTTGTATAAGGACTTGTGTAGTAATAAAGACTTATTGTGCGCGCAGCGTATCTTGAGTCCTGCAGATATTTTATGAGCAGCTACATCTTCCTGGAGGGAGCGGCTTTCATCGACGGACACCATTGTTTTTGTAACCGTCTAGGATATCAACAAGGTGCTCTGCTATCGAAAACATACAATCGATTATCTGTATTCGGCGAACTCAAGATAGGCCGCGGACACTATAGCCAGACTTGAAAGATATGCTTAGTTCATTCTTACCCCTAAATCCTGCAGGGCGTCTTTAGATCCAATGCCTGACAACATGAGCAGTTGAGGACTATTGATGACTCCTGCCGATATGATAACTTCTCTGCGGGCCTTGGCTGAGCATTGAGAGCCTTTCCTCTCGTACATCACTCCTGTCGCACGTTTTCGGCTGTCGATTATAATCTGTGCAAAATAAGGCATAGCGGTTATCATTATAGAGCAGTGACATTTGCCGCCATATTGGCACCAGTATGGGTTTTGGAGGGCATAACTACAAGGTGCACTACATAAAAAAATGGAGGGAAAAACAACGGAAGAGCGGATTTCTTAGGCTTAAAATAACGTTGTTTTCTCCAACAACAAAAAT
>JAHWFP010248720.1:18360-29744 GCA_023313725.1 Lithobius niger
AGTGCCCCTTGCAGCTAACCCATTAAGGCTCCAGCATAGAGTTATATACAATAATACTACGTCGTGTCACTGCTCTATTTATAATTCATAATTGTACGATAAAAATCGTACAACACTCTCCTGATGGCGGATAATCACAATAACTAGGCATTCCGCTAAGAATGTATACGCGCGAATTAATATAAAGCTATAGCATTAACCGCACAAATCTTGTAACAACAACTTTATATTTTTTCACGAGTAGGGTACTGACAGGCTGCTAGTATTGTGGTAAGGTTGCTAAAGAACGGGTTTTTTTTTTAAGGTTAGCTACTCGAAAGGGTAAAAAGCGTGTGGTTATACTCAATGAGTAGAAAACGCTTGCGGCATTTAGAAGAAAAAAAACAAAACAAAAAAAAAACATTAGAGCTCGTATTCCCAAGACCACTCAGTCGTGAAGGCACACAATAAAATGACGGATAGAGTTCACTCGAATGAAACGAACTATAATTTGAAATCCCATTCCAGGGAACAAGTATTGTTTTTATTCTTTGATATATTTTCGAAACTCGCAATATTTCAGTTTGAAGATTTCAGATCTCGAACTGGATTAGATATTTAGATTTTTCGCTCATGCCGCGGCGTGGGAGAAGCAGGTTTGGGCGCGAGCTTCATTTGAAAAAGATTTTGTTTTGCTGTGCTTCTTTTAACATGGACAGACACATTTATGTTCCGTTCTGTTCAGTTTACCGTTTTCAGCACGTGCTCAAATGTCCACCACCACTTTACTACTCCTGGCTGTGTCCGATTCCCCCCCGCCCCCTCCACAAATCCGTTAGCCAAGTCTAGTTGCGTGAAAGCGTGACGTCACTTCTCTTCTTTGGAACACTTCGTTTGTAGAGTGTTCCGAGTTCTGATTTTACTTTGGAAGTTACTGAATGGCTGACACACAAACATCACTGCGCATGCATGACGTCATGTATGGGAAAACCAAATTGTCTCCAACATTCTCTAGTTTTCCTGGCTTCGGTTTGGGATCATGGAAGGTGTACCTGTAAGCGTTGCCCTCACAACCTTTTGCTTACTCACCTTCGTAACGAATGCAAACGTATGGATGTGGAGATTAATCCTTTTTAAGTTGGGTTTAAGATAACCCGTATAGGTGCTGCATCTTGCGCCATTGCGGATCGTCACAGGAGGGTACATGAAACCTGAAAGAAGGAGGGCATGAAAATGAAGAATTTAGCAAAATTAAACTTAAACTTTTGTTTACTGTCGAATCGCCCAAGGCCGGGCATTGCGAGACAGGAGGCAACAGTCTACAATATCATATAGGCAACACATTGTAAATAAATATATCTATAGAGCAGTGACATTTGCCGCCGATTTTTTTTGGCAAATGTAGTATCCAACTGTGATACAGGCTCTATAAATGTATTTTCTTTTAAATTTACTGTATTGCACAACAAACCTGTTTGATATTTGGCGTTATAATCGACCAATGGTTGACCCAGTTCGTAGCCAGCCTGCAAGAACGCGTCTGCTAGCGGAGTTTTGAATGTAGGAATTCCAACAGTCATCGGACCTCCTTCGCTATGGTACAAATCTGCAAGAAATAAAAAGAACAAGCACTTTAGGTTTTAAAAATAATTCTTCCGTAGAGCAGCGAGCGGACGTTTTTCTTTTTTCTGGAGGAAAAAAAAAACATGGTGTCTTTAGTAAAGCTAATGCTGTGAGGGCGGCTTTCTTAGGCTTAAAGGGGCATTGCCACCAAACGACAGGCTGCAGCATTTACAGCCATTTACCGATATCTAGTTCTATCTAGCCCGTACTTTCAAAAAGCGAAGGAACACACAAATCAATTTTTATATACAACAAACAAGCTACATGCTTCCTTGAGTGTAAAGTTGGTACGTCCACGTGCACCTGGAAACAAGCGGTAAAGTTAAGCCTAACGACATCACGGGCGCTTTTTTTTCTAAATATCCACCGTTTTGATACACAGATTTTGAACCGCTAGATTGGGCGCCAGTGATGTGGTTAACCTTGATCGATTGCTCCCTGGTGCTCGTGGACACACCAACATTACACTCAATAAGTAAGGAGGCACGTGGCTTGTTTGTTGTGTAAAAAAGAAATTTCTTTAAAATTTCAGCACTGGTCTGCAAAACACGCAAAAAAAATCAAGGAATTTCAGCTTTGCCGCCCTGGTCCGGAAACCGCAGTGAAGACCAATGTTTGCACGTTAATTTTTTTTTTTTTGCATTTATGGCTGCACACTAGTCTTCATTGAAGTATCGGGACACTACGACGGCTGTTTGTTAATTTTTTCTAGTGTATTTTAAATTCTCGTGACCTCTCATCTCGTCTCGGTCTCGACTAGGAAATTTTTTCGTCTCGTCTCGACTTATTTTTGCTCGACTTTATCGACGGTTTTTTTCCTTGCAATGTTGTTATGAAAGACGGGAAATACCGGCAGCAAAATTGTAAGTTTTAGTGTCATGGAGTTCATGCGAAATAGCATGATATTTGAGAAATTGCAAAACAATTCTCCAGTTCTTTGCAGAAAAATTCTTCTCAGTTTGGTATTGGTGAATGGTGATGGCAATAAAAGATTTCAATCAAGCCACTTTTAGCGACGTTTGTAAAACTTTAAAAAAAAAAATCATAAATGTTACAATAAAAATTAAAATCTGGCCTCGCCAAAACTTAGAAATAAAGGTCGAGAGAAAGCTTTTTTATCTTTTTGTCGAGACAGACTTTTCACTGCTGTTTCCGGACACTACTACGGGTGTTTGCTTATTTTTTTCATTTTTGCTTATTTTTGTTCGTTTTTGCTTATTTTTGCTCATTTTTGCTGAAATATACAAAATTTGGTTAAACTATCGACGGAGTAGAATATAAAGTTTCTTCGGGATAGTGAATAATTGCACTATGGAACTCTCTCCCGTCACATTTGGTTAATGAGTGTTCTGTACCCGTTTTCAGGAAAAAATTAAAATTGGTTGACCTTTAAAAATTTTTGAAACGTTACTGAATTTAAACATATTGTACTTTTTTATTGTGCATATTTTTTTGTTTTACTCTATGCATCTTTTTTTTTTAATAAGGACTCATTCTGTTATCCTTGGTTTTGACCCGTCAAGTTTTCTTTTTATGATAAAAACTTGCATTTCCTGCCATATAAAACCCCACGACTGGTGCCCCCTTTAGACGCGTACATATTTCATAGCTTCATTTTATTTTTATTGTAAATACAGCATTTTATTTTCTTAACTATACGTTTTTTTTTTTAGTTGTGTAATTTAAGTTTAAGGCCAGGTGTCAGTGGCTGTCAAGTGTCAAGCCCATCCATGGCCCCATTCGTTTTCTTTACGAATAAAGTTACTATTATTATTATTATTATTAAAATTCCAGAAAAAAAAAAAGGTGACAAAAATTTAACACTGCCTGAGAACTCGTTTATATTTGCGACAGGGGGCGTCGTTATTTTCACGGTGAAGGCCTACACTTGTAAGTCAAAATGCCGTAAAGGTTTTCTGGGTTTCAAGATTTTGAAAATGAACACCACTCAAGTAGAACGTTCGGAAAATAGCCGGTTGTTATTTCCATATTTTTCTCCTTACACATTACAAATGTCATGTTTTGCCTAGGAGGGAAATGATAAAAATAAGATGTTGGTTGTTTTTCCTCGTGAGGGAAATGAACTCCATCTGTAAATTGAGGGCGACCCGTTTTCAATCTTATTAGCCTGCAATTTAAAAACATTCCGCAACTTTCAGTAAATAAAACTCGTTATTTCCAACGAGTAATATTTGTCTTCTCGTTAGCAACGTTATTCATAAAAAATAAAAAAAATACTGAGGTGATAGTGAAATTACAGTGTACGGTACTATTATTAAAGGTAGTATAAACGAGGAAGAGTTGCGAACGTACATTCTATCCGCCAGGTGTTCACAAATTATTCACCTCATAAAGAAATTAAAAAAAAAATGAAAACAGATATTGAAAAACTGTAAAGTGCCAACTGTGTATTAACTGAAAAGTTTTTTTTTTTTTACAAAATTTCTGGTGATGATGGCCTCCTAATAAACCTCCACATTCGCCTCTTTTGTTGCCTGGAGAATATCCAGTCAGTCATATCTATTTCTCCCCAAACGTTTGTTGCGATTATTGGTACGTCCGTATGGGCCTCAGCACTAACGCCACAGCTAAGGGAGGAGCTACGATTTTACATGTGGGCTATATTTTATTTTAAGCAGAGATGGTGAAAAAAAGGCAAAATCTGGGTCCAGTCTGCATGGTGGTTTAATTATTATAAGGCTCACCTGACTTACACGGGGACACTTTGCCTTAGCTTAGGGCCTAACTTCGAATGTCAGGGAATCTAGGCTAACTTAGGCTTAAACTTAAACGGAATTTCATCAATGTTGGAGTTATTGCTTGAATTTGGATATAAATTTATTATTCTACGGGGTTGCTGTAATCTACAAACAACAGGGTTGGTCAAGTTTTAATTTATATTCGGGAATTAGGGCTAAATAGGAAAAAAATTCTAATTAATATGGCTGAAATTACCTAGTGGACCGGGACCGTGGGAGGACAGTGGAGGAATGGATTGTAATTCGGTTCACCCCCTAATTGTTGAGAGCACCGGGCGGAAGGCCAAGCGAGCTCGAACCATAACAATGGACGATGTACAAACTACAGGCAATTTGCATTTACATATTGTTACAATAATTGGTCACACAACATCATTCAGCAAACAATGGTAATTACTTTTCAAGTTACAATAGGTTGTTAAAATGTGATATCATCTTAATCTTGATACGTAAATTCGTAAGTGACGTCATCAGTGGGACTTCGTTGGGGTGGCATGTTTTCAACGGTTACGTACCGTTTCGCCAAATCCCGTTTCGCCAAAAAAAAAGCCGATAACAGCTTTGGCTCAGGGGTCAGCCCCGTTTCGCCAAATCCCGTTTCGCCAAATATCGTTCACGAAATTTTAGGCACACGAAACATTTAAAACGTTTAAACACGAACATTTATAACATGATAATGGTCAGACATTTATAGACAAACACCCGTTTTGCAGAATCCCATTTTATAAAATAATTCGTTTCAAATTACGTGCCTCGCTCGCGCTGCCGCGCTCGTTGCGGCTAAACACATAACATCAGAAACCACAACTAATCAAAAATAACTAACAATTAGGCATGCCTCTTTACTTCTGCAATGTTAAATTTTTGAAGAATATTTTGATTCTGAGAAACGGAGTTCGCGTTTGGAAAAGGTTAACCATCACGTGCATAAATAATTATTATTTTAATTATTTTTTAATTATTGGCCAAGCGAGCGAAGTCGAATATTCGACTGAATTGGGAGTTTGTGAGTTTGTCTGTATGGGAAACGATAACGTTCGCAATTTTGTTTAAATTTGGTTCAAATTTCATGAAAAAGGTGCTTTGGTGCATGTAGTCATGTATTTTTGAAGATGAATTCCTACCGCAAATATTTTGGGAGATATATTCGGGGGTTTCCGTTGGATTCCTAATCCAGTTTTTAGTTGCTGTGGTAATGGAACCCGCTTTATAAGGCTAGTGGCCTCGAGCACTAGTGAACAATACAAAGCCATTTGCCATATATACAGCATAACGCAAATTCTTTTAGTGTGACGAATGTAGAAAATTATGAACTGTAACAAAAAAACTGGCAACTGCACACGGTTTGAAACAATGCGGTTGCTTCTTTTATCATTTATACACCAATCCCAGGCATGTTAGAAGAGCTGTCCAGATGCGCTTGTGAAGATGGATGTTGGATTCGTTCACAGAGTACTGGGCAGAAATCATACACGTGGAGCACAGGCTAGAAATTGTGGATATTAATGGCCGTGAAGTCCTTTTAATTTCCTAGTCGCGAAGACGCCGGTATAGCCGAGCGTGCACTACGATTCGCAGAACTCATGTATCAAACTCTGCTCCTCGTAAGATGTTGAAAAATCTTCACTACTTTCTTCCCCACTAAAAACGTGTTTTCTGTAGCGACGAAACAGGTGACAGGATTTCATGAAGATGTTAATGGTGAAATGATGAATTTATTTTCTGGATTTCTCCTACATGTTCAGCTGGATTGCGGACTCGTGACTCACAATGCTTCGGCCCTTGCTAAGTACGAACCCTTCCCCCTCCCCCCCCTCGCTCCTCAAGCTTGGGTGGAATAATGACACTTTCATCCGTGCAGTAAAAGTCAACAGACAAATACGCAACAGGCCACACCCCCGCCTTGGACAACGTCCAAATCTTGTTTCAAGAAAACCACACTAGAGCACGTATTAATCTTGAAACACTTGTCATCCATACACATACACCACCTGTACATAACCACTTAGTGCCAGAAAATAAATATCTAAAAGAATATTTTCCTGTGATTAAAACACTTAAACTCGACTCGTTTGCCAGGCATATTGTGCAACCCCCATAACGAACGAATGGATCACACCTATGAAACGCGTGACCCTGATTTGCATACACCTTGCGACTTGGTTTTCCAACGGAGCAGGTGGGTCGTGCATTTCAGCTGCCATTTCTGCCTCTTTTGAGAGAAGAAATTGGTGGTTTTTATGCTTTTAATGTAGGATGACTTAGTGGCTTTTGCCATGCTTTAATTTTATTGCTAACCTGATGACGAAAATTGAAAATTTTCGAAACGTTGTTTGTATATTTTTATGTAGCACTGCTTGGTTTGACTTCATATAATAACTTGCTAAGTACAGCAATGCCACAAAGTGGCGATATGAAGAAAGGTAAGAGAGAGAAGAAAACAAAGGAAAGACGTTCAACAATTAAGTAGGCAACAATAGTAACAACATATTGCGTCACAATGCACAATTTCTCACAAAGTGGAAGTCACTACAAACTGCAAGGCGCACCTAAATTCCACTATTTCCTCAACAAATTACTTTTTCCTGACTACGTCCGGTGTGGCAGAGTGGGGAGCAAAGAAGAACGATTACTTCCGGGTCAGGCCAAGGATTATACGAAGGAGGCGGCCATGTTGCGGGAATGAGACGGCAATCTACAGTAAGGAGATGGCCATCCTAGTGTTAGTGACGTCATATTACACTAGAAAAAACGAAGCCAGCAATGTCAACCAATCAGAGAACTGCAAGGAAGTGCATCTATAAAATGAGACTGTTTGCTTGCTCGATAAACGGAAATTCGTTAAAAAAAACTAATCTTAGTTTATTAGTTTGCTTTTTTTTTTTTTACTAAAGTAAATGCTTTTTTTTTCCGTCCGCTAACAACGTAAACAGAGAGATTTTGTTTTTCAAAACTCCGTTTTGTGCAAATCCACTAGTCACGTGTTTCCTTGCAGCACCGTGATTGGCTGTTCGTGCTACCTTGACGGATTGGTGAATATGACGTCACACCACGGTCCCAATCAGTATATTTTCACTAAAACAATACTACCGGAACTCGGGAATGAACCATCTTCTCTAGTCGCTCCATCTTTGTTAGGGAGGAAGTGAAAAGAATGGAGGGGAAAACCAATAATTCCCTCTCATATAAATCAATCTAGGTGCAGTGGTTCTGAAAAACATTCGGTAATAGATTTTGCCACACAACAGATAACACTTGCATCAGTATAACATCTTTCGTTCGGCCGCGTAAATGTGATCTGTAGCCCTCAATTATAAGCCAGTATTTCTATATTACATTCTACCAAGGGATTTAGTAAGGAACGAATAGGAATGATGTCTTACCATCTTCTCTGCTTCGAGGGGCTTGGTAATCCTCAAGTTTGAGGAAATACGGGAAGACGTCCTCGTGGCTCCATCCAGGATTACCCAGCATTTCCCAGAGATCGAAATCCAGTCGATTCCCCCTCGTGTACGTCATGTAGTTGATGGAACTTGTTCCGCCTAAAGCCTTCCCCCGGTTTATAGGCACACGCTGAATAACAAAGAAAATAGCTTTATTTTAGGAGTATCAGAATCAGTACACATTCAAACCGCTTTAAATTAAGCAGGAGCAAGAATTTCTAGGGTTGGGGAGTAGAATTTGTGACTGAGACCCCACACTGAAACGTCCTAGAACCATTCCAATTAGTTCCGACTGGGTTTATAGAGGGCGCCACGAGTTTTATTTGGGAATTTCTACTCAGTTTTCAGCCTAAAATTAAACTGAACTAAATGAAACTAGCTTGGATTTAATTATTATTTAGTTTAGCTTAGTTGTAATTTAGTATATACTTTAGATTTGGGCTGAAAAATTAGCAAAAATTACCAGATGGAACACGTGGCGCCCTCTGAAAACTCTGATGGAACTCATTGGAATGGATCTAGGACGTTTCAATAGTGACTTTTTAGAGTTGCAAGTTCTCCTCCCCCAACACTATAAATTCTTGGCAGGAGTTAATGAAACACAATTGCAGCACAACAGGGGAAAATCAAACCCTAAAAAAAAAAATCTTTTAAACGCTCATTCGGTAAGCGTTTTAATACGGACTTTTATTTTATTCTCGGCCACACCATTTTAATCGTATCAAAAACGCCAAAACTGGCAAAATGGTCGGCAAGTTGAAAATGGTTCTGCCTTTCAACGGAGTTTCAACGTATTTTAAAAGGCCAGTTGTAGGATTCGAATCAGCATTTACTTGGCTGGTAGACGAAGATGTTGACCACTGGGCTGTTTCTGCTCGCTTTGCTCGATATCCCCGAGGGCCCCCATCACAAAGCTCGTACTGAGCCGAGGAACTTACTTTTTCATCCATCTTGAAACTGTCCCAGGACTGAGCTGGTTAATGGTCACACAGTCGTCTGGACAGTTTAAGTACAATGGTTTGTATGGGATTCCATCCGGCATTCCCTTGGCTCTTAAGCAAATGGCTTGCTTGCTTTCTTGCTCTAAATATGTTTTAACCAGTTTGTCACTACCGTCTTCAGTATTATCTGAAGGGTAATCGGGCCTACAATTTTCATTTAGCCATCAATTATTATGGGAAGACGAAGCTAACCCTAATTTTCACTACAGAGAATGGAGTGATCGAAATATCGCGAGTGGATCCCACGACGCCCTCTAGAATCTAGATGTGACTGGATGTACTAGCAATTCTGTCCCTAGCGAGTTTATATGGTTGGTTGTTCCAGTCCTAAACTGTCTTAAACCTATATCCAACGCTTGCTTCCAGGCAATGGTCACCCCAAAATGGCGGCATTCAAATTGCAACTCGTTTTGTTAGAGATTTCATGTCTGTGATTTGTTTTGATTTCGAGACGTTAGGCTTAAAGCGCCTTTTCACCTTTTCAAATCCTAGACGCAGCACCGTAGAATCTTCGAGCAATAATATAAAGAAAATAGCGGTAAATTAAAAATGGTACAACACTATTCGCAGAAGCACCGCGATTTTCATAACTAAACCTGATCACGTGACCCACGTCAGCCTATTGGATGACGGAGAATCTGGAACGTGGATGCTGTGTTTAGAATATGGGCAACGCTAGAATTGGTGAAACAGGCGTTTTTAAGGCCTTAAAAAAATGTTCTTATTGAAGTGCGGTTGGTAATGTTACTGATGGATCTAACTTTTAATTTCTCCAATTTTGGACTTTTTACGCAACAAGACTTCAACAATTGCCTTGACATCCTCTGCCGACCTGCCAAATTCCGTGACGACATCAGCAACTTCATCCAACAAAGATTCCGCATTAGTTAAGTTTAGCCTTTAGACGTAGACCATCCCGGAAGCAATGTCACACGGCCGTATTTCATATTGCAAATTTGATGTAAAAATCAATTGTTACCCCCACTTGACTTGTGAATTTCAGCTTGCTCCCTGAGTTTCCGAGGGGTTTCCTTATTATTCATTCCCCATCCTCCCTTCCACTTACTAATTCATCCAACCACCTCAGGACTTCTTCGATATTAATTAATTTAAATTCTTTAACCCTAACCCCATTAGTCCCAATATAAATTCAACCCAGACTTTATACAGTGTCAACGAAATGCAGCATGCAGACCCCACAAGTTAGCAACATTGTCCATGGTACTATAATATTTAAACTCAGAATACCCCATTTCTTTCTCTCAATTTTTCATATTAAACCTAACACGCTAATTCTCATGCAAGCCTATACTCACCCAGGCCCGCAATTTCAGGAGAGCCTTTAAAAATCAACATCTAACTTCAATACTGAACCACGTCTGCCATGATGTATTATTAAGGCTGGACCGATCAGCCTTTTTCCACCCGAGCCGATCCCAAGCTAATTATTAAACGAAATTGGCCAAAACCAAATCCTGATCTTGATTACCGCTATACCACAACCCAATTACCGATCCCAGTTCACAATTAACCAGAAGCTCTAATACTGAAATACGTATTTGTAAATAAAATTACTTTTGAAATCATTTCATAAATAAAGCATATAACAAATATTGGATTAAAATACTATTGTATACGCTAAAGTCATTTTAAAACACAAAACCCTCAGTAAAATTTAACATTTTGCATTGGAACTTCTAAACAGTGAGAGACAAACTGGGGTATGGACCATTGGAAAGCTGGTGAAAAAACCTTCAAAATGGTGTGTTCAAACGTCACAATCGGTGTTCGAAAAGTGAAAATATCTTCGATTTAATATATTAGCGATTTATCTGGGTCTTTATCTACCGATCACGAATGAGCAACTTATTTTAGTCCCCGAACCTAACCCTAACTCACGCCCGATCCCAATTACCGTAGCCTCCGACATCTGTGTAGTGCTCAACCAGTAGTCCTGAGTGCGCGCAACACTACAATGTTGTTTTTTTTTTTTGTAAATAAAAAAAATAGTAATACTACTTACACCTCCACGGTAAATCTTGCAACACGTTTTCTGTTTCGCTGTAAAATAATTCCAGTCCATTTCGGTGCCGAGAGCCTTGAACGAGATGAGGGGAACGTCGGAAACGGGCAAGGGTTCTCCCCCCGCTTCCAACAAAAGAACCCTCACGTCAGGATCTTCGGAAAGACGCGCAGCTATCACGGCGCCTGTGGAACCGGATCCAACTAAAAAGTAACAGAAAAAAAAAAAAAAATAAAGCCAATTTGGAGGAAAATAGAAATTAGGGGTAAATATTAGTAACAAACAAAGAAGCACTACTGGTCCCAACATTGTGACCAGTTACGGATGACAAGTGAGCAGTTATAATGGCGGAAAATTCCAGTGTCATTAGGGAGCGGTCATTATCTATGGCCGGGCGAGGGGGGGGGGGGGGGCCCCCCCCCGGGAAAAAAAAATGTGACCCCCAAAATTTTGAGGACTATCCCCCCCCCCCCCCCTTTTCGTATGCTTATTGAGACTGTCTGCAGATGATTTTAATTTTGCTTTCACCTACATATCGAACCAGTGAACCGATTTC
>JAHWFP010248722.1:0-10743 GCA_023313725.1 Lithobius niger
GGGGATGGGCAAGTGTGTGTGGGGGGACAGATATGCGTATCTGGGAGGGGGCAGGAGTGTGGGAATTGGGGGTTAAAGTAATTGTGGGGGAGGGGACATATGTGGACCCATTCACATGTTCGGTCTCCGGTTAGATAAATTTAAAACCAAAGACCAAACACCTGGAGGAGGCGGGGGGGGGGGGGGGGCGCAGCATGCGCGCGGGCTCAACTAGTAATTACTTAATACATAACACATAATACAATATTTGTTTGATAAATAACCGTCATACATGAATAAATAATATATTACAGTGTACAATTTGTGTATGGATTGTTATTATAGTGTCAGTTTTATTAAAGTTTATAACTTTTTATAAGTGCATGTATTAATTGTCTTTTTAATTCATGTTTGCTTTGAAAATGTAACATATTTATTTCTAGTTTGTTAATTGTGTAAGGTATATAATAGTAATTTTTTTAACTTGTACCATGTGCATCATTCCAGCAGGGTAATTTTAATCTTTGCGACGATACTCTTAAATGCAAACTTTTTGGTTCACCATAATTTTTATACATATGTATTTATGTAATAATTATTAAATATTATGATATAGTCCCTTAATTTATTTATTTTTAGTGGTTCATTATGAATAAATATATTTGTTTTTTCTGCTTCTTTTCCTTACGAGCGTAATTACCGATTAAATACGTTTTTATTCGCAGTGTGTCCAGCCTTTTGGAAACCACACGCCACAACAGGTGATTGCTACAAAGAATCAGAAGACGTCGTCTCTTCATACTGGTGGGGCGAACGAGCTTGCGAAAAGGAGGGTGGAGTTCTGGCTATGGATAAATCAGAAGAGACCCACACATTCTTTGAAACCAATTTCCTCAAGGAAAATTACGTCATTGGTGAATATATTTTATTTTCCGTTGAAGCTGATGACTCTAATTATGTTAGCACAATACTGTTTGTTTTTTTTTTTTGGGGGGGGGGGGGAATTAAAGGGGGTTCATATTTAGGCTACATAGATTGCTTCCCCATTTTTCCGCTTTCTGTGTCACCCAACCCAACTTGGGTAAAAATGAATTCAGTTCTTACATCTTCATGACATTTCTGAAAAATCCCAGACATGTTTCTGGACGCAACATCCCAGAAATTCCAGAAAATCTCTGAACTTCTAGACGCAAACGTTAATATTTTCGACAGTTGGGCTGGTATAGGTTAGAGATGGACCACGCTTCAGTATGCACGTGGAACTGTGTATGAACATAGCTTGAAGCTCCGCTATGATCACACCCCAATAGAAATTTAGACCGTGCATCACGCGAAAACCTCAAGGACAATATCCAAACCAAAATTTGCATGCAGTAACACGGGTGTCTGGATAGATTCATCAAAAAAAAAAAAAACCGGAATTGGACATGGGGTGAGAAAATGGCCCAAGAGACAAACAACAACGAGGTCATAGTTTGTTCATGACGTCACAGTTTGTGCATACAAAGTTTATTTTGGCAGGTCAAAGTTTCTTACTTTGATTAGTTTTCCTGATCAAACTATGACGTGATTAACTGAGCAAAAAACGACTTAGCCGTTTAGGAAAAAAACATTAGAGCTCGTATCCCCATGCTCATATCCGTGAAGGTACACAAATAAAAACGGATTAGAGTTCACTCGAGCGCAACGAACTATAATTTATTTGAACTCCAATACCAGGGAACAAGGACGGTTTTTTATCAATGGTTATGTCAGAAAGAAAGCCCAGTTTATGTTTGAAAAGTTTAATGTTTCGGTGTTTGGGCGTGCACGCATAATTTGTGTATTGCAGACTTTTTTTATATTTGTCTGTTTCGTGTGAGTGGGTATATGTGTGTATTTTGAGTGCATTTATAATTTGTGAAACAAGCAGACTCCTAGTTAATTCAGTTTTTTTCTCGTGTTTGTGTTTGAAGGTCGTTTGACGTGGTTATTTCTAGTTCGTTTGCGTAATTACGTGTTCATTTTTGGTAAGCATTTTTATCTTTCAATTTTGTAGCGTTTTTTGATTTTGGATAGTTGCAGTATCATGGCAAACAATCGCGGAAACAATTCAACTGGCTTCCCGAAGCCAGCATTGAAAAAGTAAATAAGTCACTCAGTCATGTCGGCCGCCCAATTTAAGGCGTCAGTATTTAAGACTTCGCACCCTACGGTTTAAAATTGAAGATTTAAGGAAAATTCATGACCATTTAATTTAATGTTGGTTCTCCACAACGAGCTAGCTAACTCAAACAACGACAATGTTACTTTCCCGGCACCCAACCATAATTGTTGCATCTTGTTCGAGTGAGCTATAATCCGATATCGTGAGCCTCGATTATTGTAACCCCAGTATTACATGTTGCAGCATTGTAACATTTTGACATTGTTAGCCCCGCCGCCTGTTAGTATTGTAAACAGATTGTGTATTGTATTTAGCTAGAGTCGGCATTAACACTGGCGGTGTTAGTAAGGGTCGACCTTGGATCTCTGTGTTAAACTTTCAACTTTGAGAGCTTATAACTCCGTCAAAAGTAAACATCTTTAAACCAAATTTGGAATATAACCTTGACTAGTCAAGGCCTGTCTGCAGTCCAAAAATTGTGAAGTTCGGTCGAGCCAAACCCGAGATACAGAGAGGGGCCAAATAGACAACTTCTTGTTCTTGAGTCTTGGTCTTGTTCTTGGTCTTGTGCTTGGTCTTGTTCTGGGGATGTACCTTTCGTCTGTCCTCTCTACAGGTCAAACCATTTGTCCTATAAAGCTGGTTCTTAGCTAATTTTACAGGTATCGCTCTGTCGATGTGCCCTTTCCATAAGGTATTTTCTAATTGGTCAAGTGGTTCAGGGGTTATGGAGCTCTAAACGACCAGATTGATTGTTTTATATTGTTTTAAACAACAACATTATGCAACAATGCCAATTAGCAAACGCCGGCTGCAAGACTGAAGATTAAAGGATTTGTTTCTATTCTTAACACTGGCGATAGTGTTAGTAAGAGTCAGCCTAGGGTCTCTGTGTTAAACGCTCAATTTTCACCGTCAACTGCACTGTTTTACAGTTTAGCTGCAATTCTAAAAGTAACACGAATTAATAAACAAAAACGGAACGTTAAATGTTTAGAGTAAGGGTCTAAAAGTCAAAACCTAGAAGGAACACGGACAAGGTTTGACAGTAAGGGTCTAGGTGTAAAATTTTGTAAGAGGCTGGTAAGCATTAGACCCTTACTACCCGGTGGTCAGAAATAAATACATTTTGACGAAAAACTGGAAATCCTCCTACAATGACCCATGTGATGATCCAGTGGTAGTATGGTATACGTTTGCTGCTTTGCTTTATGTTGAAAATTATTTTTCGATTTAGTAACATGGCAGGGTATTCGCAGCAGAGAGCATTACTGGTTGTCCTCTAAAGTAAATCTACGAAATTTAAGAACAATTCTAAAGCATCAAAAGACAAAATGCCAAACTACACAAGAAAGTTATGTTCTTAAAGTTCCATAAAAATATTCTAAGAACAAAGAAAACCTGCTACAACCGTTCATACACACGTTCTGTCCGAACAGAGTAGAACTATAAGCTAACCACCGGGTAGTAAGGGTCTAATGCTTACCAGCCTCTTACAAAATTGTACATCTAGACCCTGACTGTCAAAGCTTGTCCGTGTTCCTTCTAGGTTTTGACTTTTAGACCCTTATTCTAAACATTTAACGTCCCGTTTTTGTTTATTAATATAGCTTTGGGCTAAGGCTCCATAAATAAATTCACCGTTCCCCAGCCTCCTCCTGTCCAATTTTCCGAAATTCTCGTGCACAAACGAACTCTAATATACACGGCCTGCCTGCCGTGTAAATGTGGAGTTTTCGGTTAAAAGGGTGATTGTTGATGATGAAGAGGCGACCTCACTAGCACACATGTGTCTGTTAACTGTTCGTAACTAAACGCATATTTTGTAAGGCTGCGCCCGTCTTGATTATCAAACCAGATCTTTACCGATATTAGCAATATCGGTACAAATCGGCATCGGTAGAAAACCCCTGATAGATCGGTAATAAACCAAATTGAAGATATTTTTACGTCTTGTCGACCGATTTTGACGTTGAATACACCGCTTGAAGGTTTTCCACTAGCTTTCTAAACCCCAAGCAATTGTTTCTTATTACAAGGCAAAATGTTACATTTTACTGGGATTTTGTGTTTTAAAATGATTTTAGCATATGCAATATTATTTAAAACCAATTTTTTTTTTTAATTCTTATGTGCATTTAGACCAATGTTTTACTTATGCAATGTTTTCAAAAGTAATTTTTTTTTTATAAAGACCTACGTCAGTATTACTGTTTTGGTCAATTGGGAAATGGATTCGGTTATCGGGATAGGAATTTGGTATCGGCCAGTTTCGTTTAATGATCGGTTCGAGAGAAAAACAAAAAGGCCTACCCTTTCGGAAATTTGCGGTCTTCCTTGTCCCGGTTTTAGTTTTTGTTTTGGGTGGATTATACAACTACGTCACATGCTCATTTCACGGAATGTTTGAGCATTCTGAATTTGTAAATAAATGTTGGGAAGAGGGAAAAACCCAGCCAAACAGCAAATAACGCGGAGATCGCTCCATTACGTCGACAGTGGAAGTGACGACAGCCCTTAGTTATTACAATACGATCTGAAAAGGGAGGTTAAGAGGGCTGCCTTCTTGCGTAATGCATTTTTTTTTTTTTTGTAGTTAAAACGAATCCATTGACTTGTCTAAGTAGAACGAAGAGCGCAGTGGAGTCAGCAATTCGCAATGTTGGCTGGATCCATTCTTCTCTTGTTTTATTACTTACTAGCCACATCGCTCGCTCCGTTGGCGTCGTCTCGCTTCACTCGAGGAGGTTACTTATCACATTCACATACTAACTGACTGATTGCGGGAATCCCTTTGACTTGTAGACTTGCATTTACAATCTGTGCGGATGGTGCTTAACCTCATCCATTACTGTTACGATTTAGTAATTGCGGCAGCATCACGCAGGGCTAAGGCTTCACGTCAGTTTTTATGCATTAGGTGCAACATTGAAGTATATAATATAAAGGCGGGGTGCATAACTGTTTTTTGTAAACAGGTCAGCAAAATTCGCTACATAGCTCGCCATGCAGCTCAGCAGCGCACAGAAAAAAAAACCGTTTAATCCGACTTCAGTTACCTAACCTAGCTTAACCTAACCTAACCCAACCTAACCTAACCTAACTACGACAACAACAGATTCGCAATAAAGTCAATTTACAGACAATGACCACTATGGTTGCTAAGTAACGAAGTTTCGTAGCGAGATCCGACCCGTCAATCTGAACTGTTTACGAAAAAAAAAATATGCGGGCGGTTTGATAGGTTTTGTCCAAGTGCCCACGTCCTAAGGTATTTTGGGGGAAATTACGGCCAAAAAACGTCAGGCTTATATTAGGCGTATAACGGAAGAGATTGAAAGATCGTGATGCTGAGCTCACAGTTGACAACAGTTTCGGCGTGGCATACATCATTGTTGCCATGCAAACCATGCCCAACACACATGTGCTTTGCCATGGAATCTTACCACAGACCTTGAACACTTACCTTGGACACTTAACGTTCCATACTTACCATGGACATTTGCCATTGACCTTGACGTGTACACGTGTATACTGCCACAGCGCTGACATCATCGCAACGTTATCACTGACGTAATGGCAAAGCAATTCGTAACAACCAGAATTACGAACCAAACTGTCACCAACAAGTCGTGAATTGCATTGGACTGCTGGTTTTAAAATGGACTGCAAGTTGTGCCAGTATGCAGACCTCTTATCAAACAACGATTGTTTAATCGACTTCTGTGATTGTTTTCGAGCATATTGGCCTCCTTTAAATTTTGTAAAGTCGTACGATGCAGGCGTTGAAAAAGAGCCCTGCATTCAAGGAAAAGCATCGCAGCACATTGTCTAAGTAAAGTTTTCGGATAATCTCTAACTGCAATGTCGTGCTTTACTCATTGTCCATTTTGTCAAGCCTCGTCAAGGTAAAGACTGAACTTTTTTTTTATTCAAAATAAAAAAAAAAATTACCCAAATTTTCATGATCTGTTCATGAGGAAAGATATTATCGCCTTAAGGGATTTCTTACTAGCTCACGTGTTTTTTAGGTTTTTTTTTTTCCTAACAGAACGATGTCAACTCCCCCTTCGTTAGGGTGGTGCCCAGTTTCGACACACTTAACCCCCCATATCACGATTTTTAATCTCAGTAACATATTCGCCGTACCTAAAGGCCTACTAGTACGTGCTGTTAGCGACAAAAAAGTGCCAAAACATTTCAGTTCCGGCAACAAGCTGCATATTGCATATGGAAGCTGTACACACATTATAGTTTCCAAATCCACGGGGAGACACTGCCGGAAGTGACGACGTAGTCCGTGATAACGTCATCAAAATGGCCACCACCCGATGTACTAAATCTCTATTATTTCCGGAACTATTCGATCAATCCTAACCTGAAGCCTATTGTTGGAGAGATAATTTAATTTGCTAAAATAAATGCCTGAACAATGTACGCTATAAATCTATTAGTTTTGGTTTAATCTGAAGAAAAACATAATATGACTGCTGTGTGATATGCTAATTCTCAATTATCTCCGGAACTAATCGCTCAATGTTTTCGTGCGAACTATCGTTGGAAAGGTAATTTAATTTGCTAAAAGAAATACCTGAACAATACATGCCGTAAATCTATTAGTTTATGCGTAATTTGAAGGAAAACATTATGACGTCCTCAAAATTGCCACCATGCGATACACTAAATCTCGTGTATCTCTGGAACTAATAGATCAATCTTATGGTGTAACCTATCGTTGGAAAGATAATTTATTTTGTTAAAAGAATTGCCAGAGTATTGTTTGCCGTATATATATAAGAGCTTTTGTTTAATATATAGAAAAACATATTATAACGTCATAAAAATGACTGCCATGCGATATACTAATCTGTGGTATCTCCGGAACGAATATATCACTCTTATCCTGAGACGTATTGTTGGAAATATAATTTAATTTGCCAAAAGAACTGCAAGAACAATGTACGCCGTAAGTTTCTTTTGTTTAATTTGAAGAAAAACAAAATTTACACGTAATTATTGCCACTTTCAATTCTGCGTTTTGTTATCTATAATGTATTCACTTGTGCTGCACGTAATTGATAATATAGAACATAACACAGCCTTCAGTACATCGGCGAACTCATTCCATGGAACAGGCATGTCTCATCTTTTACTCATCAGAAGGTATGTCTGTGACAATCACAGAATAAAGCAGAATAGACTTGCCCGAGTCCTCCACAAGTCTTCCTCATACGACTAATGTTCATGTGGTGCACTGTTACCAAAGGTCGAAGAAAAAACCATTGATACACTCGTGGAAATGATGGATTGGTCAGAATCCACCAGAAGCAAGGCTGACCACGAAGGTAAAGTGTTATCCTGGGTAGCCCTCCATTCCCGTGAAAACATCCATAAAGGTTTGAAAGGTAACTTCGCATCAATTCTGCTCCCAATATATGATCGCCATGGTTCGCCATGCCATGAACATTATAATAAGTATTCTTAAGAAGATCAATCCATCACAGACGCCAGTTTAAGGACGATCAACCATCGCAAAACTGCAGATAGGTATGCCTGTAATTTCAATGATTGGTTGTGAGTTAACAGGTAGTGGCTAGAATGAAAACTTTGTTCAAGCCTTTGTTGCAACACCAGGAAAGGCAGACAGCATTCTGAAGTCATCGGCAGATCGCACGTAAAACAAAGTAGGTACAGACACAAGGTTAGCGTCGCAGGCCATCATAATCTGCAGAATGAGGTTATCAGAATCGGGGTGATGACTTGAGAGTTCAGGCAGCTGTTTAAGGGGAGGCAACAAAAATCGGCCGAATTGATATTCTGGGATGGATGACAACTGCTGGATAACGTATCCTCTATAGACTTGCAAGTGTACTAAGAGAGGTTCGAGCTGTCATATTAAAGAATTAATTTCCTGTACACTACCGTGTGCCTGTGAAGGCCACTGCTCAGGTGACACACTGTGAACAATACGACACAGCTTCAATAATTTACCGTTTCCAAAATAACCACATATAAAGTGGCAATAATTACATGCACGTTATCTTTTCCTTCACATTAAATAAAAACTAAATTATTTACGGGATACATTGTTCAGGCATTTCCTTTAGAAAATTAAATTCTTTCCAACGATAGGTCGCAAGATAAGATTGATCAATTAGTTCCGGAGATACACGAGATTTAGTATATTGCATGGTCGCCATTTTGAGGACGTCATAATGTGTTTTCTTCAAATTACGTAGAAACTAGTAGATTTATGGCGTACATTGTTCCGGCATTTCTTTTAGCAAATTAAATTACCTTTCCAACGATAGTCACCACGAAAAGATTGATCGATTAGTTCCGGAGATAATTGAGAATTAGTATATCGCACAGCAGTCATGTTATATTTTTCTTCAGATTAAACCAAAACTAACAGATTTATTGCATACATTGTTCTGGCATTTCTTTTAGCAAATTAAATTATCTTTCCAACAATAGGTCGCACGATAGGATTGATCCATTAGTTCCGGAGATAGTAGAGATTTCGTACATCGAGTGGTGGCCATTTTGATGACGTCATCACGGCTATATGAGTCACTTCCGGGAGTGTCTCCCGGCAGATTTGTAAACTACAACATGTGAGCAGCTTCCATGTACAATATGCAGCTTGTTGCCGGAAATGAAATGTTTTTGCGCTAGCAGCATGGACTATACCATTTCGCCAAATTAATAGATGGGGTATACTAGTTGCACCCTGTATTTCTTGAGGAGGGGGAGCAACGAGTTCTCCGTGTTTTATTTTGGAGAAAAACTTAATTGGCCTTCAGGTAGACGTTAGGTGCCTCATGATATTCTGTCAGAAATCGTGATATGGAAAACGCTCTGGTAGTTCATTTTGTTGGAACGGGACAATAAAACCAGTTTTTTTGAATTCGTCATTGGCAGAGTGTGGAAAGGTTGCTCTTGGGCATCACTATTACACACAAAAAATTTCTTTACTCCGGGGTCATATCTTGAGGTGCCCCAAAGGCCTTCAAGTTTAACATTGTACGGCAATGGGCGAAATGGTGAAAAAGGGAAATATACGATGATTTGACTGTTTTAAAATCTAATTTTTAAGATTATCTCATTCGTTTTTCTCAGAAACTACGATAGCATGCCGTAATTACAAAGAATATTATTTTTCTTCAAAACTGTGGAAATAATTTAGCATCGAAAATTGGCCAAAATGGCTTTTTAGGCAATTTTGGCCCGTAACTATAACTTACGCTACTGTGCTGAAAAATTTTTTTAAGCAATTATGTCTACCTTTCTTATAAGGGGTGCCAAACAATGATACCCCCCCCCCCTCCTCCCCAGAGTAAACTAAGCATAGGGAAAAAATGAAAGTACCAACAGGTAGCCCATTTTGTTTTGGATTTAAACTCACTATTAAACTCAATATTCAGTGTTCACTCCATTGGCGTCACGAACAGCTTGAAGACGAGCAGGGTAGGAAGGCAAATGTAACTCACAAAGATCTGTGTTGAACTCCATTTTCTGAATGTGTGTGAAAATTTTGGATCCATCTTGAAGAACAATGTTGAAAAAAGGATGTTTTGTGTACCTCTAGCAACACGATTTAATCGTACTAAGATTGAGGAGCACATTCATGCTGTGCTTCGGGAAATGGGAGTTCAACGAAGATGTGGAGTGCGCTGCAGTGCAGCATCTTCCAGGGGAAGCTGTCGCGTGTTTTGTTTTTTAATAGCTCCGCTCACAAGGGTGTGCATGGACTTGTAGTTGGGCTTAAAATGCGCGTGGGGATGTTCCCTACTCTGGCACCAAGTTTCATGATGCCGACACTGCTGGTTTTGGAGTTATTACCAAATAACCGCACGGCCGTAACCAACACGGATGTTTGTGAGTCACTTTTGCCTTCCTACCCTGCTCTTATTCAATCTGTTCGTGACGCCAATGGAGTGAACACTGAATGATGAGCTTGTGCTTTTAAACCCACAATAAAATGGGGTACCTATTGGTACTTACATTTTTTTCCTATCATTCTTAGTTTACTCTGGAGAGGGAGGGGGGGGGGCTATCATTGTTTGGAATCCTGTAATCTGTATGTGTTTCAAATGAAATAATGTTAAAATTAAATTTAAAACCAGTCAAATCATCATTTTTGCCCTTTTCGCCATCCGCCCATTGCCTTACAGTGTAAAACTTGAAGGCCCTAGGGGCACCTCCAGGCGCTTATTACCCGCTTATTACTCACCCGTTGAAGTAGGAGCCCAAAATGGCCCCCCCCCCCCCCCCAACAACACACTTCTCATCCTTATGCAATATTTTTTCGTACCGTTCACTACTGATGCCTGTTCAACTGTTGCTTTGTAGCAATTTTACCATTAAGAAAAGGGTTTATTTCTTTCCCTCTTTTAGGCTCATTATATTTTCCTTTCTCCTGGCGTCGTAGAAAAATGTACACTATCGCATTTGCAGCTTCCTGGTTTTCGTATTCATGAACTTTTACCTTGTGCCGATGACCCTGATAAGTGAGCTTCGTATTAGGGTGAGAGGGCACCATATTAGAGTGAGGAATTGGCTGAGGGGCCCCTTAAGAGGCCCATGTATAGGGTGAGGCCACATAGGAGGCCCCA
>JAHWFP010248722.1:10753-27657 GCA_023313725.1 Lithobius niger
CCCCTTAAGAGGCCCATGTATAGGGTGAGGCCACATAGGAGGCCCCATATTAGAGTGAGGAATTGGCTGAGGGGTCCCTTAAGAGGCCCATGTATAGGGTGAGGTCACGTAGGAGGCCCCATATTAGAGTGAAGAAATTGGGGGAGGGGAAGCCCGTCTTTCAAGGTATGCCTCTGGGCCAGCATGGGATAATAAGCCCCCTGGGCGGTTACGTCGCGTTTCGCCAAATCCCGTTTCGCCAAATCCCGTTTTGCCGAAAAGAAATCACATTAACAGGTTTTGCCTCAGGGGCCAGTCCCGTTTCGCCAAATATCGTTCACGAAATTTTAGGCACACGAAACATTTAAAATATTTAAACACGAACATTTATAACACGATAATGGTCAAACGTTTACAGACAAGCACCCGTTTTGCAGAATCCCATTTTGCAAAATAATTTGTTAGAACCACAACTAATAAAAAATTACTTGCAATTAGACATGCCTCTTTAACTTTTGCAATGTTAAGTTTCTGAAGAATATTTTGATTCTGAGAAACGGTATTCTGTAAAATGGGAATTCCCATTTGGAAAAGGTAAACCATCGCGTGTATAACTAACTATTCTTAAAAGAGAACCTTGGCATTGACGTAGTGACGCCCAAGCATTCTAAATAATTTATTTAAAGCGCACGTTTTTACGTCTGATTTTCCAGTACGCTAATAAATCAACTGGTCTTATTGTATCACTGCTTGTCCCTGCTAAATGTTTGCCTTCTAAAGCCCCATTCATAGAAATAAGGTATTAAATTTTTTGTACGTAAAATTTTGTCAAATTCGTTTTGGCGAAACGGGACTGGCCCCTGAGGGCAAAACTGTTAATCTGCTTTTTTTTTTGTGGCGAAATGGAATTTGGCGAAACGGGATTTGACGAAACGAGAGTTCACCCCCTGGGCTCCCCAAGTCATCACCCCAGGGTGATGACATTTTTTGTGTGTCATTGTGAAGCGCAAGGGCAACTTTCCACACCCTGCCAACGAGAAATTGGAAAAAAAAACATACATTTTACATTCTCCGTGTAAAAACCTGTGCTAGAAAGAAATTACGAAGTGTAATTTTATCCCTTAATGAAAACAAGGCACTCAATATTTTTCCTCATGATCGTAACATGATACATTGGGTAATTTTTTTTTCATTTTAAATGAAATAGTGCACTCCTTACCTTGAAGAGTTTTGACAGAATAATGGATAACGCAGGTGTTTTATTGAATAGGTGTAGATTGGTACTGTCTGAGAATGGTGGGTGTAATGAGGCTTTGTAACAGTGGATTTTCTTTGACGCGCTGGTCTCTTATC
Organism: Lithobius niger; assembly: GCA_023313725.1. Lineage (NCBI taxonomy): Eukaryota > Metazoa > Arthropoda > Chilopoda > Lithobiomorpha > Lithobiidae > Lithobius > Lithobius niger. The sequence goes on from JAHWFP010248722.1 coordinate 12,086, forward strand.
AGTTCTTTAAATCAGCTTTATCCTTTTTTAAGGTGCTTTTTTTGTCCTCACCATCGGGAATTTGTCGGTGTCGAATGCTAATTTTGAACTAGGCTACAGAAAAGCGTCTACGTGTGACCTGAATAGTCGCGTCAGTATGGCTTAGTGGCAGGACTTCGGCCTTTGGTTTCAAAGGTTGGGAGTCCAATTTCCTGTTAGGCAGTCGGACTTATAATTCCAGAAGGCAAATTTGTGTGAATGCATCACGAACACCATTGATTTAAGTTGTGCGCCGTTTAACATTTATTTTATTAGTGGCAGCAGCTGCTGTCCCGTCTGCGCCTCCTTCGCCACTGGCCAAAAATCAAACGTCTCATGCGTCGTCGCTGGTCAGTTTGCTTTTCCGGCGCCAAAAATTCTGCCATTTGTTTCCAACAATTACAGTACACAATGTCGTTAAAAATTTGAAATGGAAGTAATAACTACCTATCAAAGACCGTAGTCGTTAGTTACATTTTTTTTTTTAAGAACAATCAAATTAACTAAACATTGTGATATGTAGTGATTACAACAGAGGCTCGTCAGAAAATACGTGTGTAACAGAATTCTTTGTTGTTGTTGATTTTTTTCTGTGTGTTTTTTTTTTTTTTCAGTCCCGCCAGCTTACACGTATATTATGACGACCCCCTGTGGTGATAACAAATAATTTATTGACTTACTGGCTGTACCCCGCATACCTGGTCTAGCCGGTTCCCGCATACCTGAGCAAAATACTGTAGTGGGCAGGTTGGAATGAAAAGGCTGCCCCCTGCTTCCTCCTCCGAACCCCCCTACGGCCTACCCAGTTGTATGGTCCGATTTTACCCCATGCCACCCAACCCTTTTCTCGTCCCGCACCGCCTTCCCCGTCCCCAACCCGGATTCCCCATCCCTGCTCCTCTTCCATTTTAACTCCTGCTGATTTGTCTTTTTTCAATGGAGGACGCTCAATTGCCCGTTTTCCCTTCTGACACCAAACGTAATAAATTCAACAACGGTCGTGCATGCAGTGATTGTTACTGAACCAACTTTGAAACTCTCCAAGTCTGCTCTAAGAGGTAGCATTATTAAAGCAATATTTCGATACAGGCCACACCCGTTTGTTTGACATTGTCGGTCGCTCGCCCTCTTTCATTGTAGTGCATAATTCATAATGATGAATTTGCTTGCCAACCTAAGCGTATTATATATATAGATTAAGGATGCTTGGCCTGCAAATTTTCAACACTACGTGTCATTCAAACAATCGTGGAATGTTTCTCATTACCGAGGTTTCCCCCCTTTTTTCCAGCTGCCCTGCGCACGAGTGTTTCGCTCAAACAGGACTTTTGTTAATTCCAAATGGTTTTTTCTATATTATACTTGTATGTTTGTATAATCGCGTATTTTAAAATTTATTCAGGTTGAATAGTAGTATCTCCCTGACAGCTATACCATATCTATTGCATAATTTGTATTCACCATGCAAACAATACACTTCACTCCACTTCATTTCACTTCACATACCATACAAAACCAAGCTTCACAGTTTAAAGTTGTGTTCTTGTTTTTATTTTGCAGGACTGTCTTACAAAAAGACTGAGAATGATTGGCGTCATTCTGATGGAAATACAACCGACATTTTCAGTGCTTGGGCAACAGGAGAGCCAAAAGGAAGCTTGACAGATTGCGTTGGTTACAATGCAAGTCAGTTCAACTTGTCTGTTAGCTTTGGGGATTGTAACACAAAGACAAACCAATTCTGCGAGTTTCCTAAAGGTAAGATTTTACTTAAATATTTCACCCTTTATTATGATAATAATATTAATAATGATCTACATCATTAAAAGCGTATGATGTGTGTGCTTGTGTATGTACCTCTACTCTTCTTGAACAAATGCACCTACAAAGACGGGTAGGACCAGGGAGCTTGGATTATACATAGCTTTGATAGGGTGGATCCACTAGTTGAACGCGTCTGAGCTAGAGCACAGCTATTTCCCGTGGTAAAGTACATACGAGCGAGATTCAGTTGATGGCGTTTTTGCTCCCAAACCAATCCTCGAAGCAGACGACGCTTGGTTTTTCGAAACCAACAAACAAAAGGTTTGTTGTAACTAGCAAGTAGTTTTTGACGAAATTGATGAATAATTATGAAATATCTGATCGTTCGAGTCTTTGCTGAACGTTAAAGTACACATTATTAAAACAAAACGACAAATTCTTACCAGATTTACCCAAGAAGAGAGTAACTGACGTCGTTGCGTCGAAACCAAAACAATGGCATGCTTTACGCTGATTGCTTGTGCTCTCCGAACGTTCCCGTTTCAGTCGCATTGTCTATTGTCCTGGTAGGTTAACGCACGTTAAAACAGTTTAAACAACTGGAGCTATCCGGCTTACGTTTCATGATGAGTATTCGTTCGTTTGTTAGTCCAATTTTTTGTGTCGACTTCATCAGGAAAATTAAAAGCCAACGAGATGCAAGAATCAGTAAAATGGCGCGAAATGGGAGCAAAGACGTCGGACGCGTTTGAAGCAGCTCCCAAAATCTCGCACGGTTTCTCGCGGTAAAGCATGATAGTAAGTGAGTCCACCCTATCAAAGCTACATATAATCTAAGCTTCCAGGGTAGGACCAAATGAAAGATAATTAAATTGCGCTTATGTTAGACCTATGTTTATCGCTGTAACTTGATTTTATGACCCTCAAATACGCGAAAAACCTTGCAAAAAATAACGCCAAAATTTTTTTGACCCTTATGACGTTTGTTCATGCCGTCATAGTTTGTTCATGCAAAGTTTATTAAGCCTGAACCAACGTTGACCTTCCAAAGAAAATTTTCCTGAGAATATACATTCATAATTTTATAACAACGATTTACCAATGGGAAGCCAGTAAACGGCAGCCACCAGCCAATCACGCATCCTTAACAACGATTAAACGACCACACGGTATTTTATCAGATTAAACGGTCAGCCTCATCCCTCCATCTTGGTTTTTACGATCGACTCACCTGAAACCTTGTTTTCCGCAGTATAACGAACGTTTACAAGAACTGCATTTGGTAGACCTAAACCAATTTCTAAACGTATACGACGTACCTGTTAGCCAAATGACACATTATTTGAATTTCCGGCGACGTGCGCTTAATCTTTGGTTACTGTGGTGACAGAAGATGGGCAGTCCAAGCGTTCTCATTAGATTAGGCCTAACGCCGCTACTATGCGAAGCGTAGCTGTAAAGACAATATTATACGGTACTTGAATTAACCGGAAATAGTACAAAATAAATTAATAATAATTGTCGTAAATGGAGCATATTTTATTTTAAATCGAAGAAACAACATTTTCATTAAAAATAAAACACAAATTTACTTTGGTTGAAGCGCTCTGACAAGCTACTTCGTCCTATGACGGCTACTTAGTTACTTTCGGTTTCGGTAAATTTGCGACGGATTGTTAGGAAAACAAAACTGCTTTATTTATGAAGGCGGCGGTAGAAAATACCAATCCTATAAACACTAAACGAACCAGTAAATGCATCTGGGAACAATTTGTACACTTTCATCATTTCGTGCACACAGGAATTGTGAATTCAAGAGAGAAGCCACTGCCGTATTATGCAAGAGAAGTGATGTTTAAATGAGACGGTATATTCTCGTTTCAAATACAACTCGAGCGTAGTTAAAGTATCGACAAATTTTCTCACCCACTCGTTACATTCCCAAGCTGATAAAAACACCTCGCGCAAGCGCTCGGTATTTTTTCAGCTTCGGAATGCAGCTCGTGACTGAGAAAATTTATCGATAAAAAACTACGCTCTCGTGATATTACTACTGAGAGAAAACTAAGACGTCATGTTTTGCATCAGTACGAAGTAACAGAAACACGACATAACATAATATATGGATCTCAAAATCAATAGGAAATCAAAATTCACTTTGTTGACACGTGTTATGAAATGAGAGATTGCAGTTCAAAGTACAAATGTAGAAATGTAAATTTGCTTGCCAGAAAACAACTTATAAAGGACAACATGTTTTGCACATACTACCACACTACATTTTTGATGTGTTACGGATTTTTGCTTCATACCCTACTTGGGTGAGCAAAAAAGGTTTTACTTATACTTATAAAACTTAAAATTGCTTTTGCTTCAAGTGACAACCAAAACCAATTTTAAGTTTTATAAATGGTGCAAAACATGTCGTCCTTTATAATTGTTTTTTGGCAAGCAAGTTTATTGCTACATTCGTACTTTGAACTGCAATCTCTAATTTCATAACACGTGCCAACAAAGTGACTCAGTGATGCACGGAAAAAACAGAAAGGTTTTAAAAGGTTGTCAAACATGGCCAAGGCGAAGTTGACCACGATTTCCGCCATCACTGACAGCGCGAACAGGAACCAAAGCAATGGTCGTGCAGTCTGGCAATATGTCTCTGCTTGGTTTTGAAGGAAATTAAAGCGTATCACTAACCAGTGTGCCACAAAATCCTAAATGTTTTTGTTTACTAATCACGTAACGTGTTACATAGGAGGGGGGAGGGGACCCGCCCCCTGCTCCGAAAGGTGTAGATAGGCAGGGCCCCATCTTCAAGCTGCTGCCCCAGGGCCTCGCTGTGTGTAGGTACGGTCCTAATTTAACTTCGTCTATCGCCGAAAAATATGTACTACAAGACAAAAAGGAAGAAGTGTAAATACAGCCGGGTAACGGAAAAGTCATGGTTATAAATTAAAATGGTATGCAGCTACACGTCAAGAAACAAAAAAGTCTACCAATATAGATCCACAAACGAGTGGTTTCCGAGATAAAGTCTTTTAGTTCGAATTTTTTTTTCGTCTAGATGGCCGCACACTGGTCCTCACTATATCCCCCCGAATGCTGCAACAGGTGTTTGTTTATTTATCTTCTCACTGCGAACTTTTATATTATTTATTTATTTATTTGACGTTTCAGGATCGACTGAATGCAAGAACCCGAATTCTGCCTGCAGTGTTATCTATGATGGATCCCCAACAAATTTTGATGATTCCGTAGACTATTGCATTAGCAAAAAAGGAAAACTTTTTATTCTAGAAAACGTCGAAACATGGAATTCTTTGAAGGGTAGTGACCTCATCAACAATGAGGCTGTCATCTTCTTGGGTAAGTAATAAGAAGACTGCCACACTGCCCCCCCCCCCCCCCCGAAAAAAAAAACACTGTACCTGGGAGTTTGCGCTCAGACTTCAACCTGCAGGAAAAAACCAACTTGTACACATGAGCTCTTTGCCGCTTCCGCTTGCGTGTTTATGAGTAAAGCAGACGCGAGAAGGCACAAGCGAATCGTAATTTCATTCACGGTCCCGAGCTCTGTACGAACAGAAACTTTTCCAGGGCCACGTTGTGGGACAGCACCGTCGAATGGCATAGCGGACTACAGCTGTCTCTTACAATAGGCCACTTCGCTGCTTTCGTCATATACAAACGCATACACGTTGTTTAATAATTACGTGTTAATCCAAAAGCAGCTACCACCAAGCTTCTCTTGCTACTGTGTTGTGTGACTTTCCCTATACAGTTGTCCTATTCGGCTGTTGTACACAGGGACTCGTCGTGTATAGGGTATATATATATATATATAGGCCTACTATAATAAAAAGGGTGAATTCAGCCAGAAGTAATATCGTAAAACAATCTGTACCTGTATAGAGCGTTATTAAATTTTACGCTTACGTGCTATTACAATGACTGGAACCCACGCTGAACGCCCTTATTGATAACTTGTCACACGTTCGAAGTTATAATTTTGTACCACTACGTTGTCCTGAGCTATCTGAGAAGCATTTTAGCATCGAAGTAAAAGCTACGACCATTGACCTGAAGTTATTGTATGCGCGGTGTATCTTGAGTCCTGCAAGTATTTTGTGAGTGGCTACGTCTTCCTGGATGGGGTGGCTTTAATCGATGGCCGGCATTGTTTTTCTAACCCTCTTGGATATCAACAAGGCACTCTGCTACCGAAAACGTACAATCGATTATCTGTGTTCGTTTTGCGGAGAACTCAAGATAGGCCGCGGACACTACAGATCGAGATGGCAAAGACTAACAAGCTTCTCAGGCTCTGGACAACGTGTAGTGGTACAAATAATGACTTCAAACGTGACACACGTTAACAATAAAGACCTTCAGTGCGAGTTCCAGTGATTATAATAGTGATTATAAAAAAAATTGGATTGTTCTACGGTTTGATTTCTGGTTGCTTTCACCCCTTCCATTATATATAATATCCATGTGGCGCGCGAGCGATGGACGACGAGTCCCTGTGTTGTCGTACATGTGAGTGCAGCATTGGTGCTCGGGTAGCTGCGAGCACTGGGGCGTCAGTTTCGATAGGCGTCCTGGTCCCGGCTGTACATCTCTGGCTTCTTACAGACCCGGGTTCGATCCTGGTGAAGGGAAGTGTATATGTACGGGTTTTTTCCCCGGTTGTTTCCCACCCGTTGCACGACGGTTTCCTCCGGGTACTCCGGTTTCTTCACTCTTACGGCGAAAAACAACTGTTCCTTGATGGTGGTAAAACCTTCCACTTAAAGGCACATAACTCCCTCCGGTATATTTTAACAGTTTCACTCGATACATTACCGGAAATAGTTTTATATAAACTGATTTACCTTTCATTTGCTGGTCTAAGGGTACGATGCAGATGTCAGTAGTGGCGCGTGAATGTTATTAGGCTTGTTTTAAACGGCTCGGTCCGAGCGGTATATAACTCCCGCCACATCGCTGGCAAGCCGCGGACCTGGAGGAAGAATAATTAATCCTTCGCTCAAAGTTTGCGACTTGGTCGTACGATGTGTCACGTTGCAGCGGCCCCGAAATGAGTATGACTAGTGTCTAGAGCAATGCGCGCTGCGGTCGTTTGAACTATATTTTAGCGTAGGTGACGCAAAGTAAAGCGGCCAGAACGGAGGGATTTATGAGCCTTTAACATCTGCCGATTGGGCACTTAAGAGCTGTAAGGTTATTGGCCGACAACGTCTATTATTATTATTTGTTATTTATTATTATTCGCATTACTTCTCTGAGCTTCAATTCGATTGTGATATAGCCGGCCGCGGACACAACAGCTTGCTTGAGTTCAGAACTGTACTCCACCCTAGACTGCGTGGTCAGGAAATGCACTTGTCCTCATGTCGATTGTGGCATGTGAAAGATACTAAGATTTCCTAGCAACATTTTCCCGCTCCACCCCGATATAACCGTAGCGGCTGAAAGGAACGTTAATTCGACATTTATGATTTACCTTTTACTTAAATAGAACAACGCATTACTCCTTGCCTGCAGCTGAAGCTTTGGTGAAAAATCGAAGAAATATGGGAATCATACTGGGTGGCACAATCCAAACAGATAGGCGTATTCCAGAAATCCACTCAAGTGTGAGTGGGGCTAAATGTGAGTGTAAGGGTCAAAAGGCATTTATAGAAATACCCTCAGATGTTAAGACACTCACATTCGCTTTTGTGGCTGAACCAAATCGTTGACCCTTACCTTAGATGTTTGCATTCACATTTGCCCTCTCGCACTCATACTTGAGGGGATTTCTGGAATACGGCTGTTAGTTCTTTAATTTAAAAAAAATATATATATTCCCAACTCATGAATCGTATACTATTGAGTTCACGATTATGAATAGTAGTCATGAATCGCGATGCGCCACTGAAAGCAGAAAATTTTGTTTCCGGCATCATGACTACACTGAAGAAAAGTTTCTAACAAAGTGGTTTTTTTTTCTCTTTTCTCTTTTTTAGAATTGAACCTGAGATTTAGAAAAAGAAAGTTTAAAAACTCAAAACTAGATATTTTTTTTCTCTGGATCAACTCTTTACTTTCAGGTCACAGGAAGCAACCGAGTTCAGGAAATAAAATTAACCAGGTCAAGGACTGTCCCAAAGGAGAGATGGGGAAGAGTGCGCATTTTGACAAAATTCGCCCAATATTTGGTATGACGTTTACCACGCTACCAAGAACCTTGGCGACTGTGTTGTCCTCAAACGAAGACCTTACTTCACATGGCAAGACTTCAGTTGCACAGACAACGCCAAGTATATATGCGAGTTACAGGTGAAAAGTAAGTTACAGCAAGTTACCGTTATGCTTAGTTAGGTTAACTATTTTAGCTTTGGTATAGAGTGTTCACCACCGACCAGTTCGTTTCAAATAGAGGGTTGTCATTTTTTACATAAATGCTGGGATGCTGCCGGGAGTACCAGCTTTTTTCACATTCCTTCTTTACAGTTTTTTTTTCACATTTTTCACATACCCGCTTTTCACTATTTTCACATTTTCGCAGATCTGCTTTTCATCTTAATTTTTCCACATTTTTCACAAGCGTTCATACTTTTCATTTTTGAATCATTATTTCTTTGTGTTCATATATCACACCAGTTTCAGAATTCTTTAATACTTTTTTTCTTTTCCAGTAACCATTGTAATTTCTGTTATTTCCCTCAAGCAAGCGAAAGTGAATCCAAAGCGACCATGCCGGTAAAACAACCAATTTTTTTTTCGTGTTCTAGAAACAGATATGCGATAATTTTATTGTTTTTACTTCGTTTGTGTTTTTTGCCTTTTTTCACACCAACACCCGTATTTTTCACCTTTTTCCATATTTTTCTAAGCCACCGGAAATTTTTCACATATTTCACATTTTTTCACACCGGCAGCATCCCTGATATAGGTCAGAAAGTTGGCACCTGGCGACAAATTTTAAGAGAAACTCTGCTTGAAAAAAAATTTAATTAATATTAATTTGTGGCTGGTTGGTTCTGATTAGTGTTTTTTTTTTTTTTTATTTAAGAAGCTAAAAACCGAAAAAAAATTCTTTTTTATTTTTTCGGGTTTTTCTGCTATCGTCTTGGATTTCAAGAACTTGAGTGGAACTTTTCAAGCAAAAACAGTACTTTATATTATTTGTAACCTGTTTGTTTTCAATGAACTTAAAAACCAAAAACCATTTTCTTGTGTTCATTATCGACCACCATTTTAGATTTTTACAAGCTTCAACGGGTTTTCTCTTAAAGAAAATCGACAGTCGGAATAAGCCGTGCAACCCACTTGTTTTCTATCTGATGAAACGGTTTAGAGGGTACAAGCAAAAAGCAGCTGCGGGATACTACTATTGACACCATTTGGGATTTATACCCATCTCTGATACAACCACGCAAACGCGTCGTTCGACTGGCGTGCAAAGAATGATCGTGACAAAATTTCGTTCGAATCCGCCCATTCATTTCAAATGAAAGAGAAATGAAACTGATGTGAGAATTCTATTTAAAAAAAAAAAAAAAAAAAAAAAAACACCTGGGACTTCAGTGAGGACCAGTCTAGATGGCCGCACGCAACTAACATTTTTTTTGCGCGGACAGTCCCGATCCCACTGTTCTCCGCCGAAAATGAGTTATTTTTTTCCCAAATTACGTGCCTCGCTCTCGCTGCGGCTAAACATATAACATCAGAAACCGTACCCAAAAACTTGTCAAGCCAAAACCGTGATCCAGCAGACGGCTGGGATCAGTAGCGACGCTTCGGATCTGGGATGTCCGTTAACAAAAATATTAGCTGGCCGCATACTGAATATGGGGATGCTATTATTTATGTACACTCATTTCAAATGAATCTGCGGGTATGTTTTTGAAATTTTTATTTTCCTCGAAATGGACAAACATTCGTTGTGAAATGAAAAATTCAAGTTATTTAAACAGCCGTTAGGTTCAGTTGCTTGACATGGGCGTCTATAGTTAAACAGGACGAAAAAGCCAATCGGCTCGGAGGGGTTAAATAAATACAGATGCAAGCCTATTTACGTTGCCTTTTGTACTTACAGCTCAGACTGCCTGAGCGGGGAATCGAACCCCCGACCTTTGGAACCAAAGGCCGAGGTCCTACCACTGCAGCTCAGTTGCAGCTCAGTCCTTTGCCTTTGGGTTTCACAGATTCTGGGTTTGACTCCCCGCTCAGGCAGTCCGGACATACAAGTCCAAAAGGCAACGTAAATAGGTTTGCATCTGTATTTATTTAAGGGCACCTAGTGGCAAGAATTGGTACTAAAAATTGGAATTTTGAATTGTGATTTTTAATTTTTGTTGTTGTTTAGGCTATAGTGTTTTAAAATGCCTGCTGTCATTACCAGGAATCAGGTCTCTCGGACCAAGAGCAAGAGCTTGGTTTTCAACCCAGTTAGGCCTAACCCTCCACTGCTAAAATAAAGAGAACGTTTTCAAACTGAGGTGGAACCAGCTACGTTTGTTCTATCAAGACCTTTTTTTTTTCATTCGTAAAGCTGGATGTATCATCTCTCACATGCCAAGAACACTTTTTGAAAAAAAATGCTTCCTTAATTAAAAAAAAATTCATTTTGTTTACATTGCATCGAAAATCCATGCTATTTTCACCCAAACCACTAAACATGCTGGAACCACACAGGGATCGTTCTATCCAAGGAATCTTCTTAGTTTTTTGTGTGCTTAAATCTACGCGAAAAATTAAGGTGACGTTTTTTAAAAATTTTACTGTAAGGCAAGTAGTTTTGCTGCTAGAATTTTTTTCGTTTCGGTCCAAGAGCCACAAGAGTTCTGAAAGCTGGTAATGTTGCAATCTACGAATGTAAACAGCCTGATTTGTGCTTTAATTACTTCTTTAAAATGAAAGTGGTTGAATTTTAAACCCTCGTTTGTCTTGAATGGCATAGGTTCCTCGGACTGCCCATCATCCTACATCCATGGAAATGAGGAACAGTGCTTCAAGCTCTCGGAGGAAGAACTGAATTTCGAAGATGCACGAACGACATGCGAACAAGATGGCGCTCGACTGGTAGTGATCAAAGAGGAAGCGACGCATGAGACGATCCAATGGTTGATGTTCAACGACAACTACTACGGAAATTATTTCATCGGCTTATCTGATCGCGCTGAAGAACGGATTTTCGTCTGGTCTGATGGCACCAAGTGGTCAGACACGGGAGACTTCAACCGTTTCGCCACAACGTATCCATACGGACACGACTCAGACTGCGCCATTTTGAATGAGGAGCGCACGTGGGAGAGCGTCCCCTGCGCTGCCATGCCGCCCTCGACATACGCACTGTGTTTAAAAAAATCTGAAGAACGGCTTGCCGCTTTGCAAGGAGATCCATAAAGGGTTGATGATTTTCGTTGAAATGATGTGTTGATTTCCGTTAGGGATTGACCGAAATTGATATTGACCGATATTTAGCATTGTATTTCCGCTATAATAAATTTTCAAGTTTAGTATAGCGAACATTGGCATTGGCACCACTTCTGCGTTGCTATGACCATTTATTTAAAATTAAGCGATTACTAGCGGAGTCGCTCGCTTCGCTCGCTCATTCCGCGTCGTCTCGCTGTGCTCGATGAGATTTCTTGCTGCAACACTTATGATACAGACAGTCCTTCCACATAAAAAACGATCAAGCAAATTATACGAGTGTAGTATGCGATATCGATTATCTCGAGAGAAGGTCAATATTATTTTTTTACGTCCAAGGAATCAAGCAAAAAGATTAAGCAGTTTATCAGAAAAGCGCTGTTTCTGATGACAAACACTGATTTTCGTTCGCTTCGCTCACTCAATCAGCGCAAACATTTCCTCAGAAACGTGACTGAATCAATGTAACCACCAAAAACCACACACCACTTGTAATTTGTATTAGTATACACTTTGTATGGGTTTTTTTGTTTTCTTATTTTAAGAATATTGTTCTTTACGTCCTGCTCAGTAAAGATTTTTCCTCCATGAGCGTCTTACCACTTCACTTTCTGGTGATCCCTCACTTGGAGAAACATCTGCAGAACGTCAGATGTAATCCCCTACGAAGGTGAAAGATGAAAGCTGATAGAGCAAAGCGAAACACACATTAAAAAGGTTTAGTTTACGTGGAAATCGCGCGCTTTGCTCGTTCAATCCACGCAATTTCGTGCTTCAGAAACACGACTCAATGTTTGACATCGTTTTAAAACCAAATCTATTGGTTTGATTTTTCCATGCATCAAGTCAGTTAATATAAAACCAATTTTAAAAGCTATTATGTGGTGTGTTGCTAAATGCGTTGTCCTTTTAGGTTATTTTTTCAGCTCATTCGGCTGCGTCTCGTTGCGCTCCAGATCATATCTCTTTGCTCGAGGAGGTTTTCATGAACAAACTATGACGTCATGAACAAACATCATGCGGGTTAAAAAATACTTTGACGTGATCGAGTTCTTCAGGTTCTTTCGCATATATTTGAGGGTGATAATATCAAGTTACAGCGATGAAAATAGGCCTATTAAAAGCGAAATTTAATTATCTTTCGTTTGGTCCTACTCCCATCTTTGTAGGTGCTTTGGTTCCGAAGGAGTAGAGGTACAAACACACACGCACGCACGCACGCACGCACATCGTATAATTTTAATTATGTAGATTTTATTAATGTTTCATAGGTGGAACTGCAGTGTACTGGAAAACCCCACAACGGAGAGAGAAAGGGCCTGGAATTGAGCGCCAGCGGCCGCAACAGTTTCTTAAGTACAAACTCCCTAGACTTAAAAAAAAAAAAAGAAAACCAAAATTGAAATAAGGTGTACAAAATCTAAAAAATGATAATATAATTACGTAATTACAAAATAAATGATGGTTACTTAATGTATTTTAATTAACATCGACCCGTCGTGTTCTATTTTGCTTTTTGGAAAGGATATAACCGAGTTTCTAAACCATGATGGCACGTTTACGGTACCACTCGCTTTTGCATTCTTTTGCATTCTTGCAGCTAGAAGCTAGAAATCACCGCAAATTCCAACATGGCGGCGGTTTTATGTCTGCCGCCTCGCAACGAAAACTGCAAATAACGTGAGTTCAGAAGCGTTTGGGAAAAATGTTTCGTCATGAGGAATTCGTTATATTATTGGCACGGATTATAAGACTGCAAGTATTTACTCAAACGATGTCGGATTTAGCTAATCCATTCAGCGTTGTTACCATGGCAATGTCACCTTTGCCATCGCGATTGAGTTCTAGCTGCGAGAATGCAATGGCGAGTCGATGCGTAAACGTGCCCTAACGAAGTAAAATTTTCCAACAAAATTCGTATAGACTCCTCCCCCCCCCCCCCAAGAAAATAAAACGGGCGGGGCTCGGCCGTTGGTTTGTACAATTTGGTTTACAGTGATGGACAAGTCAACTCCGAACTTGAAATTAATTGACCGAGTGCCATCTTATTGGAATTGGTGGAGTTGAATTGAATGTAAGCCAATCCCAGGTATGAAGTGATGGAATTAATTTTATTACTATCAATTTCCATTGACTTATATTGGGTTTGACTTCGGTTGTTTCACGAATTATAAATCGACTTGATAGAAACTGACTTGCTGGCATCAGTTCATCCATGTAGGTTGACTCGACCTGTCAAGTAATTCATTGGAATAGCAATGCATGGATTTCATTTTATTAAGACTTGGTTTGAAATGCATTCTTTATAATTTGATTTGCGCTGAATTGCATTCGTAATTACAACCATTTCAGCCCAATTTCTCATAAATTCGAATCGGTTCCCTTATACTAATCTTACGAAACTGCTTTAAATTTGGAACAATTTTCTAAACTTGACCGGAATTTGCCCGAAATTCTGCTGGAATTTCGGGCGGAATTGGATGGAATTGGTAAAAAAAAAAAAGTGCTGGATTGGCTTGGAAACTGAAATTTGAATCAAACGGAAGTCGATGAATTGAAACTGATTTGTCTGAATGAACAAGTAAAGAAGTAACTGCTTGGAGTGGATTTGAAGTATTAAATAAAGCCTATATGGCAATAGCTTGAATTGTTTTGGTCGATGGCATTGAATTGGTTGGAATTGAATTAGAATCGCGACCTTGAATTGGAATTGCTTCTCAGGGAACCGACTTGGCGAGCCGTTTGCTCGACGCTCGAGTGGTTTGGTCATGCCTTCCCCCGCAACCTCTGCCAATCCAGGACTAAATTAAATGTAGGTGGTCTAAAACTTAAATTTTTCCAGGGCTAGAGTAGTTTCTTTTTAAAGAAGTTCTTTTTAATATAGTAAATGTTAATTTTTAAATTAAATACTTCATAGTGTGGACAGTGGAGTAATAAAGCCTATTTGTTAACTAGCAACAGCTAGAGGTAAAAGATTAATTTCATTTGGTTGCGTTTAAATTCCCTGCCGGAATTCATGTCAGCCTACAAGTCGGTGGCCCTTCAACTTTGTAACCAGGACGGAAAGCCAAATCGGCTGGATTAGTGGTAAATTAAGCGTTGTTTATATGCATCTGTATGCGTGTTAAATGCTGCTGATGTCAGTTTCTTTTTGGCTGTGTGGATTTGTCTTAGCGGTAGAGTTTTGGCCTTTGGTCTCAAAGGTCTGGCGCTCAATTCTCGCTCAGGCAGCCTGATATTTAAGTCCAAAAGGCGACGGAAATAGGTTTGCATCTGTTTTTTTACTTCGTAAACCCAGCCACCCCGGTATTTACGGGTGTGGCTCGGTGGTACTATATTTCCATGACTCAAATCCACCCAAATGGAATATTGTGCCCATCACTGTTTCCGTACACTGAGGGCCGAAATTAACATTTCTTGCAAACGGGTCCAAAATAAGAGTAGTTTCTTCACTGATTGACAATATTGTGAATGTGATTTGCTGATGTTAATAATGTTGTTGCTGTTTTTTTTTTTTTTTTGGTTAGGAAGTAAGGTATGTTTGGATTGATTTTTTTTATCTTTCCCTGTATTATTAAAAGTTTTTTGAAAAATATTTTCGAGGTTCCAAGAAGTGTAGGAAGTGTAGGTTTCAAGAAGTGTAAGTTTACAAACGTTAGATTTAAGTGCATTTATTATTTGGGCCTATGTGTGTTTTAAATGCAATGTTACTTTTGAACTTTGAATTAAACGCCTATTGTGATGCACGACTGGTAATTATAGTTCATAGAAGTACTAGAAACATTAAAAACAATTCTGGTTTAGTCCACGTTACACTGCGAAAAAAATGTGTTTTTCAGAGTCGAATGGATTCGCCATTGACAGTCATTCTAACTGTAAATGGCGTTTTAAGCGTAAAAATATTGTCAGCAGCATGTAAAAAATAAAAACACAATAAAGTTATCAACGCACTGAAAAAAAAATGAAGTACTGTCAGCCCTCTTGACTTGAGCTACAAGCATAGTTAAGAAATCGATGTCGTAGATGACTGTATGGCACTTGGTCTATGGCCATGAAATCGGCAACAACATTTTCCCTGAACACGGAATTCATGTTCAGCCATCGTTGTTTGTATAATAATAATAAAGGACATTTTCCACGATAGTGGATGGTAGACTGAAGGGGCTGGAGCCGCTGATACCGAGCCGATTTTAGAGTAGATTAAGATGTTCTGAAACGGAATGACTTCAAGTCTTCCCCTGCCAGCAACCGGCAGATCCCGCGTTCCCTGCTCGTTGTCTTGTATTTAACAACAGCTATGGCTGAAAATGGATTCCGTGTTCAGAAAATGCGGAACATTTGAGCAGCACCCAGACCAAGTTTGA
>JAHWFP010248722.1:37657-63564 GCA_023313725.1 Lithobius niger
ATCTTTAAGCTGATAAGCTACAGGACTAAACTTTTTAACAATCTCGTAATTTCCGATGTAAATTGGTGCCATTTTCTTCATAAAATAGCGTGATTTGTCACTTTTAGGGTGATTTCGTACGTAAACCTTAGTTCCTACTTCAAATTCTTTACCAGTTTTATGTTTATCCGCCTTTGCAGCACGATGTAACTTAGCTGCTTGACGTTTGCGTACTGCTCTCCTAACTATCGCACGCATGCGCGAAGTTAAGTTTAAGATGTGTAATGGGTAATTAACTTCGTCCGTGTGTACACTACCGACAGGGGCTTCGGGCATTCGTAACTTCCTTCCTGTTGCTAACATCTCGGGGTGAAACCCGTCACCGAATCCGTTGCTGAATTTAATGCTAACTGTAGTTGCTTCAAACGCAAATCCCAATTTCTATGAGCTGACTTTTCGTCTTGCACGTAAATTGCTAGCGTTTTTGTTAACTCTTTCATCCATCGCTCAGCTAGGCTGGACTTAGGCGAATAGACTGACAGAAATCTAGCTTTGATACGCCGTTGCAGGCATAAATTCTTCATTATTTGCCCTCTCAAATTATTGGAGCTGTCGGAAAAAATTTCCGCTGATACGCCATGCCATGAAAACACTTCATTAATGAGTGCCTTTGCTATAGTTTTAGCTTCAGCGTTTCTTAGGGGAATTAATTCAACCCAATGACTCCACTTATCAAGTACCACTAGGATGTAAGTAAAACCATTTGTACTCCGTACTAGCGGGCCTTTCAGGTCAAAAACAATACTCTCCCATGCTTCCTTTTCAGTTACTATCATTGTTTTAGCCTTCTTACGAGTCTGCTGCACCTTATGGACTTGACAAACCTTACACGTCCTTACGTAATTTGAAATCAACTTCGAAGCGCTCAACCAAGTGTACAAATAAAATATGCGTTTTATCGTCTTGTAAACACCCATATGAGGACCTGTAAACGTATCGTGTACTAGCTGAATGATTTTCTTTTGCAGCGAACGGGGCACCAGAATTTTCAAATTTTCAACATCTTTATTTACATCCACATAAATTATTCCGTCACTCACAATTGACTTTGGCTGGTATTCCAACACAAATCTATGAACCGAAGGCGAATCATACTTTATTTCCTTCGTCTCTCCCTCCAAAGCTAACTTTAATGCAAATGTATATTTGTCCTTTAACGTTTCTGCTCTAATCTGATCAAATGTAATTTGCTCAACATCTAACTGATTACACAAACAATCGTTGTTAAATACATAACAATTCTGATCCGTTCGTTCATCCATAGCCGGTATTAAGATTGGATTAGTGATAGGAGTAAAGTCTCTCTCAGATTCGTATCGTCTAGACAATACATCCGCGATGCGATTCTGTGACCCTGGGACGAAGCAGATCTTAGCGTCCAACTGAGATAACTCCACAAGCCTCCTCGCTAAGCGTCCCGTGGGTGCGCTTACCTTGCTTAAAACCGAAAGTGCCCTATGGTCGCTGAAAATTGTTATCACACCCCCTTCTATGTATCTACGCCACTTACGTACTGCCCAAATAATACTCATTAATTCCTTTTCACTATTAGAAAATCTCTGTTCAGCAACTGTCAAACGTCTAGAGATTATATCTATGGTTTTCTTCTCCTTAGTGAGTCGATCGACCTGATATATAAAATCGCTCCAGCCCCAGAGAAGGATGCGTCTGCCATAATTATCCAAGGCTGATTGTAATCAGGCGCTGCTAACAAGGGAGCGTCTACCAACATTTTCTTAATTTTCTGGTAAGCTTGTTCTTGCTTTGCCTCCCAGACAAATTTCGGAGTTTTACCTTTTAGCACCGAAAATAGAGGCGCTGCAATAGTTGAATATGACATCACAAATCTACGAAAAAAACCCGCCAAACCGAGAAATTTTCGGAGCTCATTAATGCTTTTAGGGCGTGGCCAATTCTCCAGAATTTCTTTCTTACTAGGGTTCGGCAAAACCCCCTCACTCGTAACCTTATAACCTAATAGGGTTATCTCTTTCTTAGAAAAGTCTGTCTTCTTTATGTTTATTTTGAATCCTTCACGACCCAAAATCGTTAGGGTGTCTTCGATCGCCATCAAATGCAATCGAAATTCCTGTGACATAATCGAGATATCATCAAAATAGCTCTGTACGTTCAGTTAATGTAGAGGGGCGAGCATTCGTGAAACTGAGGCACAGAAGAACGCTGGTGCTTGCTTGATACCAAACAATTTTGAGCGGTGTAAAATTTCCGAACGGGGTGCAAAAAGATGACACCTCCCCTGCTCGTTTCGTCACCCCCACTTGCCAGTATGCCTCGGTTAGATCAAAAAGAGTAAGGTACTTGCTCTTAGGGCACCTCTGCACCATATCCTCAATTCTAGGGGTTGGGAAGTTTTGCATCTTGCTTATTTCATTCAATTTATTGTATGCTATCACAAAACGCGTGGTGTTATTCTTCTTGGGAATGATAAACGCCGGAAAACACCATGCACTCGTGCTGGGGACGATAACCCCAAGATCCAGTATCCTATCTACATGCTGACGTAATTGCAACTCTTTAAACTTTGAAACTGGATAGGGCTTCAACGCGATTGGTGGGTGATCACCAACATCAATATCCATAACTGGGCTTATTAAACCAATTCTCGAACTGAACACAAATCTATATTTCATTAACACCTTGAACAACTGTTCTTTTTCGTCATCTGTCAAAACGTCACTCTCATTTACTTTACTACGAATGTCTTGCTCTGTAGCACAAAACTCATCTGGTTCTATGGGTGTAGCAGTCGCCTGGGACTGATGGACTTCGCCTATACCCGACTCCCGATTTAGCTTGTAGATTTTCGAAGGTTTATCCTGCCAAAACCAAGTGTTCGACGTGAAATTTGGTTGTAAACCCGTTGACTGCTGAAAATCCACGCCAAGGATTACCGGCTGGATTGTGTTTTCCATCAAGATCAGTGGAAAAGTTACAGTTCGTTGCGCAATCTGAAACGTAGCCAATACGAAACCCGGACACTCAACGAAACGAGTATCGGCAACTCTAACCTGATAAGGACGTTGCGTAAATTCACAACCCATTTTTAACAACTCATCTTTTAGCGAAATATTTACGTACGACATTGTACTTCCACTATCGAGTATGGCGTCTGCACATTCTTTACCGAATTTAAGTGAAAAATATGCACACGGTGCTGGTGTAGGCTCAACAAGATCGCCTAGCCAATTTCTGTTAGGAATTGGTCGGTTTTGAAAAGAAGACACGCCACATCCAGCTTCACCGACTAAAACTGGATGGCTTTCGGGTTTTTTGGCACGAATTCCTGTGCATCAGAATCCAACTCAATTTCATGAAGTTGTGTATTAGTGATTCTATTCGGAGGACGACCAATAGTGGGATTTACACGACAGTTTTGTGTTTCGTGGACGACTTTTTACACTTCGAGCACCAAATTCCCTGTGCACGACTACCAGTACTGTTATTACCACCACGACCACGGCTGCTAAAAAAAGTTCGTCCATTTCCGCGGACATTGCTACTATTTGAATTACTGTTATTGCTGCCGTTTTTCCAAACTGCAACCTGATTTTGTTGGTGATTTGACATATTAGGGCAGAATTTAGAAGTCCACCCGACCATATTACAAATGTTACAAGTGCACTTTGCATCGTATTTAGGCAAGAAACTAGTGCTGTTATTCCAATTACCTCTACCACGATTTTTACCATTTCTAGTGTTACCAACATTTGAAACTCCTGTTTGGATTGGATTAGCCTGCCTCCTCTGAATCATATTTTCCAAGAAAAGACCTTGCATTTTAAAATCGATCAAAGAAGTGAATTTTCTTGACATCATAGGCATGTGAAAAGTTGAATTCAGTGTTTCCAAAATCGCTTCAATTTGATCAAAATCACTGATTCTAGCACCTGCGTTTTGTAAAATATCTGTACATTTATTAAAATGCTTAATGAAACTTTCATTTTCTTGCATTCTCATAGTTCTAACCTTAGCAATTAGGTTATACCCATGTGACTGTACTTCAAACTTAGCCAGAAACAAGGTTTTAAAATTCTCCCAACTAAAAAAAGGTTCATTTGCCAAAAACCAGTCAACAGCATCCCCTGCTAACCATGATGGAACCGTTTGGTGGATAAATAATTTCTCGTCAACCTTTCTAACCTTCAAAATTCTTTCCAACTTCATAATAAAAGCTGAGGGGAAACTTTTGTCATTCAACCCATTAAATTCTCCAATTTTCAAAGCTTCCATCTTAGGCAAAGGTATTGACATTTCAACAGCTCTTTGGTAATTATTCTGTGATGAACAGCTAACAACATTTAAACTACTACCAACTAGATTACTGCTAGGTGTCATAACAGGTGAACTGAAAACATTAGTTGTTGAAGTTAATGGTGGCTTAGGTGCAAAACTTGAAGCAGGCCTACTTGCAGAATTTGTACCTCCCCATAAAAAATTAACTACTGAATCCAGTTTAGCACTCAAATCCAAGATGGCAGTGTCAGTAGAATTACTAACTGTAAGCGGTTGGTTAAAATAATTTGGCACACAAGTAGGTATTTGAGTTTACACTTGGCTTGATCCAGACAAGGGTGCAGAATAATTTGGCATTGAAGAAACAGTTACTGAAGGCTTCCCAAGCATTTGGAACACAGGGTCATTTGGTAAAATAGAACATGTTTGAACCTGTCCAGAGGGGTCAGTCCATGTTAGGGTTACTGGAATAAGTTGCTGCTGCTGCAAATTAGCAGTAGTTGTTACTGAAGTTACACAGGCAGGAGGAAAAGGCAAATTCACATTTGAAGGCATGCCTGGTACAAATGGAACACCTCCTGTAACACTAGTATTATTTGCAGCTGGTGAAAATAATTGTCCAACGTTTGGTAAAGTCAATGTAGGGCTTGACACACTAACATTTAGGCTTGCTGATGTAGTATTCAGACCAAAAGTAGGTGTCCCCTGAACATTAGGGCTAGCTAGGGGAAATTGAGCTGCTAATCTTGATGGAGTAACCCCTAATGGTGATTGCACAACTTGTGGAATAATAGGGGTAGTCCTTCTAGCTGCTTGTTCCCTTCTAGACCTTTTCCCTATTTTATTAGGGTCCCAACTTAAACTCCCAAGAGTCAGGGTCTAAACTGGCTTAGATCTAGTAGACCTTGGCATAAAATTACATAATATTGAAAGTCTTAGGCCTATAGGCTATGGAAGGTCACTTCAAGGCTAAAATTCAGTAGCCTACACAAATCAAAGGTAATCAGGATAGTTCCAGCAAAGGTAAAAGTCAAAAGGCACTAGCCTACATAGGCACACACAATATCTTCCAATAAAATAAAAAGCACTGACTGATCCAAACTAAAATCCACTGCAATATAAAAAGTTATTGCTATTTCAAACACAGTTCACAATACTCACAACTACTCAGGTTGTCTCTTGGTTACTCACTGAAGGCTGGGGTCCCAGATGAAAATGGAACACTCAAGATGGCTGCCGGCATTCCAAAAAGGCTTCTTGGTGAAAATTGAGTCGTTTTCTAGATGAAAAACGGACGGCCGATGCACCACTTGTGCAACCCCGCTATGCCCGGTACAAGGAAGAACGCCAGAAGGATGGTAAATTCAGGGTTTATTCCAGGGCCACGCGATCTGTCCTCAGGAGATGTTGTCCAATGGTTCAAGGATGCTCTGATCAGGGCTACTAGCAGAGTGACACACTTCAGGAAGAGTTCTTAGCTGGTTAGGGACTAGCTCCCAGAGTGAGGCTGCAAGGGGCTGCAAGGCCTTAAGTACCTAGAGCTGTCGCCAGTACCTGCCACTGGTGGTGCAAGGTACTTCCTGTACTATATCCTGGTATCCCATGATCCATCTCTGCTAGCAGCTACCCCTAGGGGCAAGCAAGGCCAGAGCCATCCAGACCACTGATCTCCAGGGACTGGACCATACATCAAAGTACATAGCATTACTGGAATACATCAATAAAGATGCAGAGTATACAGAATAGATAGCATGGAGCCATAGCATCAAGGTAAAGAGGCCCACTAAGGCCTACCTTAAGGAGTACGAGGAAGCTGTGGAAACCGTCGTTGCACTGCGACCCATAGGTTGAAAACCACTGGTTTAGATAACCGGGTTATTACATGCAATACTTCACATTACCTTCAGATTTCCAATGATTTTTTGTATCTCCTATCTAGTGGATTACTTCAGATTGCCTGGGAATACTGTGGATGCGAGCAATACTAATGGATTACTAAGATTACATGGTGATTACCAAGGAATACTGGGGTTTCAATGTCTAAAATGTACAGAAGCGGTGTGAATAAAACTCTAAGCCAATACAGCTTATATTTCGGTATCAACACAATAATAGAAGCGATGCCTCCATCAGAGATAAAAATGTAAAAAGCTATTAACAGTATTCATGTTATCACCAACTTGGAATTCGTTGCCCTGCAAGCAGACACTAAAATACGAAAAATATAGGCATGAGCTTAAGATGCAAATATTTTTCGTATTTTAGCGTCTGTATATGCAGGGCAACGAAGCCAACTTGGTGATAATATGAATACTGTTATGCAAGGAGTTTTAAGATGTTATCATTTTACATTTTTATCTCTGGTGGAGGCATCGCTTCTATTATTGTGTTGATACCGAAATATATAAGCTGTATTGACTGTCACCTGTCTTAGTGCTTTATTCATAAGGAAAACTGCGTATTACTCATGGATTTCCAACACTTGTACTCCAGATTACCAAAGTTGATACCGGCTTGGTCGGCGCTGTCTGACACCAACATACCTGTAAAGTTTCAAATAATTATAATTATTTTTACTTTTATGGAAAAAAAAAGCATTAATTTCCCTCATCACAATGAATGATTTTTAGCGTTTGACTGTGCCGAAAGGCTATGATGTCCATTTCTTTTTCCGCACAGTGAATCACTAGGTCAGCCCCATTTATAAGGCTGGTTTTATAAAGCATTGTTGTGGGGATTTCCCGTTTGCATGAAAATACTGCGATTTCCCGTTAGCAGTGGCCCAAGATTTCATTAGATTTAGTTAGATCCAGAACATGACGTCATCAGTATTGTTAATCTTTGTTGAAAACACAGTTCGAATCATTACTTATACAGATAATCCCGTTTGACAGACATGCAAACAAACAAAAGAATTAACATTATCGAGATTCCCACTGCGGACGTCAACACACAAACAAACAAACAAACAAATCGTACGATCTTACTTATATAGACTAGGGCAACCCACAGTATACTGCCGGTTTTATACAGCATTGTTGTGACTTCACATTTGCATTAAAATGCTGTCATTTCCCATTAGTAGTCGCTTTCTTTAGTCGCTTTCTTTAGATTTAGTTAGATCAAGGGTTAAGAGTCAAAGAGGCGTAGATCCTGTTTGCATGAAAATATTGTGACGTCATCAGTACTGTGTCTCTTTATTGAAAACACAGTTCAAATCATTACTTATACAGACAATTCCATCATTCCTTATACAGGCAATCCCGTTTGACAGAGATACAAAAAAAAAAGAAATAAGATTATAGAGATTTCCACTGCAGACGCACAAACAAAAGAAATCAAGGCCTGAGCATGAACTTCCATGTTAAACGTCAAACTTTGAACTCCGATAGTTTCGCCCAAAATTAACATAGACCAACGAAATTCGGTATTTGGGGTCGTGTCATAACTATTTCACCGCATTACAAATTTTAATGACAACAATTGAACCGTTCGGCGTCCACAGCATGGCCATTTCTTGTTGTTGTTGTTGTTGTTCTTGTTCTTGTAGTTGTTGGGACTCTTTGCTCTCACCTGGAGATCGAACCACTGAACCGATTTTCAAGTTCTATAGTTTAAAACGTAGGTATGGACAAGGCCTAGGGCCTTTCCCAGGCTATTTTAATGCACCTACAATATTCTTGACACGAAAAGCCAAATGGGCTAGAACTATTGCTCTCACCTGGAGATCGAACCACAGAACCGATTTTCAAGTTCTATAACTTAAAACGTAGGTATGGACAAGGCCTAAGGCCTTTCACAGGCTATTTTAATGCACCTACAATATTCTTGACACGGAAAGCCAAATAGGCTAAAATATTTGCTCTCACCTAGAGATACAACCAATGAACTGATTTTCAATTTGTATAGCTTAAAATGTAGGTATTAACACTGACCAGGGCCTTTTGAACACGATTTTGATGTGACTACAGTATTCTCGTCGGCAAAACAAATATTATTGTAGAGCACTGGGCAGAAATCATTAATGTTGTTGTTATGACTCTTTACTCTCAACTGGAGATCGAACCACTGAACCGATTTGAAGTTCTATAGCTTAAAACGTAGGTATGGACAAGGCCTAGGCCCTTTCGCATGCTATTTTAATGTAACTACAATATTCTTGACACGGAAAACCAAATGGTCTAGAACTTTTGGTCTCACTTAGAGATCTAACCAATGAACCGATTTTCAATTTGTATAGCTAAAAATGTAAGTATTAACATCAACCAGGGCACTTTTAACACGATATGACTGCCGTATTTAGATATGACTGCCGTATTCTCGTCGGTAGAGCAATAATTATTGTAGAGCACTGGGCAGAAGTCATTAAGTGGCGTAACAAATTTCAGCAAGTCGAGCTAAAAACATGAAATTTGGTACACAAGTCTATCTTAACATTAAAAATCGAAACAGCCAAGTACCTTCAGCACCTCCCCGCCCGTGCCCACTCCCACGGGCTAGGCCAACAAATTCTTACAGATCAAGTTAAATACATGAAATTTGGTGACAAATCATTCTTAGCAGCATAAATCGAATCAGCCATGGAACCCCTATAAATAAATAGACATAAATCGTTTCCTTAATGGAACCCCTATGAAATACCCCTAAAGGGGCCCCAGCGACCCTCTGTGCCCCCTCACTGAGGTTTGACGCGCAAATTTTTGCAAATCTTGCTAAAAGCTTGAAAATTTGTACACAAGTCATTCTTAGCAGTACAAGTTGAATCCCCATGAAACACCAACAAAGGGCCGCCGACTCCCTCCTGTGCCTCCATCATTGGTCATCGATGCTTCATGAGGTGCAAAGGAGGGGCAGGGGATGCTGGGGGAGGCGTTGGTGGTATTTCATGGGGATCTATGGCTGGTTCAATTTCTACTACTAGGAATGATTGGCGTACCAAAATTTATAGTACCAAAATTCATAGTAGTACAGGTGAGTGTGGTAGAGGGACAGGAAGGGGCCTTAGGGAGCATCTCGAGAGATTCCATAGCTAGCTCGATTTATTAGCTAAGAATTGAATTGTGTACTAAATTTCATGGCTTTTAGCTCAATGTTCATAATTAGCCCAAATTCTGGCCCGTAACAGCTATGCTACACCTGAAAATCGAACCAATTAATCGATGCTCAAGTTTTACAGCTTAAAACATAGGTATGAAGAAAGCCCATGGCCTTTTGAACGCTATTTTATTGTGACTACAATTATTGTTGTTCTTCTTCTTGGGAAAAGTTTGCTCTCACCTAGAGATCGAACCAAAGAACCAATTTTCAATTTTTATAGCTCTTAAAATTGAGTATTAAAAAGGCTGTCTTATAACAGTTATTTTAAGATGATTACGGTATTCTTTTCTGTGTAATTAATGCTGAAACAAGAAAAAAATAATAATGGATATTAGTATTAAAAAACGCTTAAGCGTGTAAAATACGGATGTAAGCCTTAAAAAACATAAAGCCCTAAAGGAACAGATATTAGAAAAAGAAATGTAAGCCATCAGCGGCGCACTAATACGTGTAAAAGAAGCTCCAGCTTGTTTTTTGGGTTGCTGGAGAATCTTTTACACGTATTAGTGCGACGATGATGGCTTACATGTCTTTTTCTAATATCTGTTCCTTTAGGGCTTTAAGTTTTTTAAGGCTTACATCCGTATTTATAAGTAATAAGAATAAGAATTAAGAGTGTGAATCTCGGTAATTTGGCAACACACACACAAGCAAACAAACAAATATTACAATCTTAGATATATATTTTTTTAAACGACGAAAGTTAGACGTTGTCAAGTAAGAGTTACGGTAGACTTGCTCGTCCATTTATTAGCTTACGTAATTGTACTTCCTTTAGGCTGCCCTATTATATTTTAGTTGATGCTCATTTAAATCCTTTGTTGTTATTTTTTTTAACGTTTCAGTGAACGACTCTAACGATTGTGCACTTAAATGTGCCACATCCCTGCAGTGTCAGTCCTTTTCCCTTGCCAAGGAAACAAGTTGCCGCCTTTACGATAAAAGCCAATGCACGGACACAGACGTTAAGCTGAAAGAAGCGAAAGGCTCCAGACTGTACGAAAAAAGGCAACTAAACAACGGAAATAAATCGGTAAGTGGAAGCTGCCAGAGTTGCACTAGGTCCTATACTGATTTCACGGTAATTCACACGTTCAGTGCCATACTGCGTGGACTAAACACTATATGAAGGAAAGAGGAAAACAAGCCAAACAGCGAAAATCATAACGTACTATACAGTAAGCCACCTGTATGCGCTTGCGTTTCGTCGGAGTGGCATGACTCGGATTCGAACTGGCAACCCAATTCGTCCCCAGCTCACTGACTAAACACTATAGCAACACACTGACTAAACACTATAGCAACATTCTGATGTATAAAACCATGGGTGGATAGATCGTTTGGGTGAGTTATTGTTCTTGGTCATTTTGGGAATTTTATATATACTTAAAAGTTAGTTTTTGTCACGTAAAACCATGCAAAGCCCATCAAATAAATAGCCTACGTCTAGAAATACAGCAAAGGTGTTAGTTTGCGGGGCACTGTTCCTGCCTTCCCGGTTGCGGTGCGTCCCCAGGCGCAGCGAAAAAAAAAGGCGGGCCGCAACGTCCAGCTTGTAACGAGGCCGGGAAATCCTGTTGCTACATGCTGCATGCCTCCTTAATTATTGATTGTTAAGTTGGTTCATGCACGTGTCCAGGGAACAAGCGAGTAAAGTTAAGCCTAACGACATCACTGTCACTTTTTTTTTTAGCTATAGACGATTTTGAAATGCAGATTTTGAACCGCTAGATGAGCGCCTTTTAGTGACAGCGATATCGTAAACCTTGACCGCTTACTCCCTGGTGCACGTGGACGCACCAAGTTTACACTCAATAATTAAGAAGGCACGTGGCTTGTTTGTTGCGTCCAAAGAAATTTTTTGGCGCATTCCTGCGCTTGTTGAAATCAAGTGTTACACAGAGCTAAATAATGGCAGATGGCGCCAGATGCGGAAGCCTGTCATTCGGTGAATAGGCGCCTTTAAAAAAAAGGGGGCCCGTATTTATATCCTGCGGGAGGGAGCCATCGGTCGTTTTTGTACATCGTGCGTGCTTCTGTTTGTTCATTCGGATTGACTTCTCATCTGACTAGAAGCCTGCTGTAAAAGCCAATCATCAATCAGCATATTTCAAAAGTCAACCTTCAACTTTCAAATTTCGTGTTTAGAACGACAGACATGATCTATGAACTAAGATTTCTGCCCTTAACGTGTCAGTATACAGTATGGCTCCGAAGTCCCGTACCAGTCAAATAAATCATATCAAAAACCAAAACTGGCAAAAGGGGCCGCCAAGTTCCGAATGGTTCGGCCCTTCAAAGGATTGATATCAACACTCCAAAACATTCGCCAAGTTAATCGCACCGCTTAATAATTCGAAGGTTAAATGAAAACTAGAACATTGCTACTTTCGGTAGCAATGTTCAAGTTTTCATTTAACGTCCAAAGTATTATTCGGTGCGATTAAGTTGGTTTTTTTTTTGGTGTGTTGATATCAATCCGAATGGTTCGGCCCTTCAAAGGATTTTTGTGGCCCCTTTTACCAGTTTTGGTTTTTGATATGATATCACTCCTTTTTTTTTTAATTGTGTATTGACTCAACTGCACTACCGTGCAGATGAGTAATAAAGTGCCACGTCAACAAGAAATTGGTTTTCAACAATTTTCTATTACCTACGGCCTATACGGCCTATAAAGCCTATAGGCTGAACCATTCTCAACTTAGTCATCTCTTTATTGGCTTTTGGTTTGGTTTTAATTTTGTTGTAATTTGTTGTATTTAGTTAGTTTTGGTGTGTTGATATCACTCCTTTGAAGGGCTGAACCACTCTCAACTTGGTGGCCTCCTTACCAGTTTTTGGCTTTGTTTATTTTGCTTTGTTTTTACACTTGGTTTATTTTTCGTGAATTGGACGTGAATACAATTTCTTTGCAACGTTGTTTAGATTTATCGTGATACACTAGTGTGTGTCTAAGCACTCACGTCAGTATACACGTTCTCGTTGTCGTAACTTTGGCCATCCAATGAGAGACGATGCCGACAATATTAACAATGGTTATAACAAAATTTTCGTACTTATGCGCCCTCCCACGCCATCCCTTTTACCCCCCCCCCCCCACGCTCCAAACCATAAAAGGTACGCAGTTCGTATTGTAGTGCACCCATTCGTCCAATTTCATAGCTGGAAGCCTTCCCGTTATCTCGGAATCGATGAATAATCACCCTATGGGATTTAACATGGGGATGAGCGGACTAGCTAGCTAGCTAGTTAGTAACACATTTTCAACGTTATTGAGGGGCAGATTTTGCATTGAAAGCAGCATAGCTGGCATTCAAACACGAGTTACTTTTTGTCAGGTGGGTCACTGCTCTCGATTTCGACACAATTTAAGCTTTTGTACCGCATTATTATTTTTCCCCAAGTACCTGACATGTGCCCAACTATGCTTCAAGATATAAGACACTGACGCAATGGCGTCGCGCTACAATGGTTTACAACCTTGACAATTGAATTGATGTGATGTTTGTTGTGATGTTTGTTGCCTAACTTGGCGCGACACACTAGCGTGTGTCTAGATCCTTAAGGGCGCGTTTATGCAACGACTCCCTTCTCGCAGCTAAAATTTCCTCGCGATGGCAAACATGTCGTTGCCATGGTAGCAACGCTACCTGGATTAGCTGAATCAGACATCGTTTGAGTAAATAAGTGCAGTCTTATACTCCGTGACATTAAGTTCAAGAATTCCTCCTGACGAAACATTTCTCATTCGCTTCTGAACTCACATTATTGGCTGTGTTTGGTGCGAGCCGGCTGAGCTAAAACCGCCGCTATGTTGGAGTTTCGGAAGATTTCTAGCTTCTAGCTGCGAGAATGTAGAGGCGAGTTACTGCATAAACCAGCCCTAAGACTTGGATATGGGTTGCTGATAATAGCATGCTCGTATAGGAAGTCTCTTATGACGAATTCGATGATTCAATCCAAAATGACCTTGGAGGTAGTGTAGAGAGTTTGTTTACATCTGCCGATTGCCGATATCGAGCTGTCGATCTGAACTCCAATTTGAGCTGCCGATCTGAAGGTAAGTTAGGGTTAGGGTTAAGGGAAAATATTCTAAATAAAAGGCTTAAAAGGCATCCAAATATGGCGATTGATGCGGGAGTGGGTCAGTTGGGAAGATAAGGAGGGAAGTGAAGTTTTTAAAGCTAAAAATTCAAGCCAAACGTTCATCCAGCTTGTGGGGTTACAATTGTTTGCTCACAAAACGGGTACGTGACAATTTGGTCCCGTCGATTTGGTCCCGGTCAATTTGGTCCTGCCTATTTGGTCCCGGACAATTTGGTCCACGGACAATTTGGTCCCAGGTAAGTAATAATTTAATTACTTCAATGAATTTAGGACTACAGATAAACCTTTTTTGTGTATGTATTTTACTAAAGCTTGTGTGTAAGGGGAATTTGGGGGTAGGGAGGGGAAACAACATACACCATAAAGAAGGCCCAATACTGTTTTTAAAACATTTTTTGGCACAGTAATAAAGTCTTAAATAAAAATTAGGACTGCCATTTTTTTGGGGGGGTCGCCCCCCATGACGCACACCACGATCATGGCCCAAGATTTTTTGTTTAATATTCTTTTCCAGCTGTTTTTTCTTATTAATTTATTACATAGCCGCATCGTCAGTAAGATGTATTTTGTCATGACATGGCACAACACGTCATTTAGCACTCTTATTAACACTCTATTAGCCCATCTCCAGAACTTGATGTCTCGATTTGCGTTTGTTTTGTGAAAGGTGAATAAAAGTCCTTCATCGACCAACATCTTCCGTCCTCGTATACCTCTTGCTCGTAACCTGCATATTCAGCATTTTTTTGCCCCAAAGTTCCCCCAGGAGATAGCGCCAGAGGCCATCATGTAAACAATTTTTTGAGTTTTTCTTTTACTGATAAAGTCCTTTTAGGTAGAAGGCCTGCTCCTCCCCTGGTAAATGCATACAACCATTGCGCCATTAGGCCGATGTCAAGACACATAAACTGAGAACACTCTACGTGGAAAAAGAGGGCATCCAGTGTCTGTGTAAATGAGGAGCCCGGTGTACTCACTTAACACCATGACTTCGAAAGTATGAATCCTTAAATTCGCCTAAATTTGTGTAAATTCTGATAAATGCACATAGGTAAACTCACGGAAACTCGTGCATTTACTTTTGGTAAATGCAGGGAATGGAGTACATTGTATACTTAAGCATGGAAAAGCCGATTGGTGGTTAAACGGAAATGAAGAAAAGAAGAAGGAATTGAAAAAAAAACCTTTCATGACTTGCCCACCCGACCCTTTTGCCTTAAATCTGCCACTGGCGTTAATTTTACTGTATTATCAAACCAGGGGAGAATTCTATCCTTGTTACTGTTTAGGTTGATGTTCAGTTAGTTCTGTATTTCTTACTGCCCCATGGATGACTTCTCTGCACCGCTCAACTTCTTACGCCAATATCTTGCTTGTTTTGCATGCGATATTTTCTGCTTCCTGTGTTGTACAAGTATACCACGATTGACATCCCCACGTCTTTCTAATTTACTTTATGCCCCTATCTTGTGTAGGTTAGGCGATACAAATTGGATGATCTTGAACACGACCTCCAAGGTCATTTAGTTTGGACGGCATCATCAGATTCGCCATAGGTGACTTCCTATATACGAGCATGCTATTATCAGCAACCCATATCCAAGTCTTAAAGGATATATTTTGTCTAGTACGGGTCTTCTGAGACATACTGGAGAAGGGTTCTACAGAAATAACTCACCCAAACAATCTATCCATACATGCTTAAAATCTGACAGGAAAATCTTGTTCATGTTCATTTACTGTTTTAACTTTGGTTCAGTTAAACCTTGACTTAAATACCAAATGAGTTCGTTTTTGTTTTCGAATATTTAAAATATCGACTTCAGGGGAGGATGGAATAACGCCCACTCTGAATGACGTCCAATGTCCAAATGAACGTTATTTGGGGCTGCAAATATGTATATTATTAAATGGTGTCCCTTTACATTGAACGTGAACAGGTACAGTAACGTTCACTGTTGAAGCAATTAAATAAATACGTTTGAACAACTTCCACTGAGGACTTTATTCAGAGGACTTTAGAGGACTTCATTCAGAAGACTTAATCTAGTGCAGTTTACTGTAAAAAAAAAAGTATAACGACTGGAATAACGTTCACTTGAAATACGCCCTTTGGACAAACGGACATTATTCAGGGATGAAAAACTTTGAAAAATAACTAGCGTAATTTCTAATTGAAATGGCATGCAATAACGTCCACTGATCATAGAATAAAATAAATTTCGCAAATTACATAATTCATATGGTGAAATATCAGATATCTTTTAATAAATTCGGAATTTTGGCCCAGCAATATGTTCGTCAAAACTTCCTTGTTCAACTTCCTTGAACAAAATCTTTGATAGAATGAATCCGTGTTTGAATTCAATGAATAATATTGCTTTATGAGCCATGTATTCCAGACTTTTAAATGCTTTTAATGAAAATGTGCCACTGGAAATGGGCACTGGATGAAAACAAACCTTTTAAGCCTGAAGACAAGACTGTAACTGCTATAAAGCTGGTCACTTTGGAATAGTGTCTCCTAAAAAGACCATAATGATTCTGTGACTAAATATTTTAACCATGCTAAAAACATATCCTTAACTGTCATAAAGCTGGTCACTTTAAAGTGGCACTATCGCCGATTGAAAAACGAACGAAAATACTATGGCTCCATCTAGCGGCGGCGGGGATATTGTTAACCTTTACATCGTGCTCCCAGGTGCACGAGGACGTACCAAATTTTTACACAATAATTAAGGAGGTCGTGGCTTGTTTGTTTCGTTAAAAGAAATGCCGTTGTGCATTCCTTCGTTTGGTGCAAGCAAGTGCTAGATAGTACTAAATAGCGCTAGATGTTGCCAAATTCTGCCTACTCTCAAACGGTGATAGTGCCACTTCAAGAAGGAATGGCGTCTTCTAAAAGAGCACAACGATTCTGTGACTAAACCTTTAAACATGCTAAATGCAAGGCCAAAAAGCTGGCCACTTAACGAAGGGATGTGTTTCCTTAAAGCGCTTAAGGATTCAGTGACGAAACCCTTTAAGCATGCTAAAGACAAGTCTTTAACTGCCATAAAGCCGGTCACTTTAATAAGGAATGGCGTTTCCTTGAAGAGCATAAATAAATAAATAAATAAATAATTTGCTGCAAAAGCAGCAGGTCAAGGAAGGACCCGACGGACCGCTGATACCTTGCCAAAAAAGTTTCGGTTAGAGTTTAATTAGTTCCATCTAATGTATTTGGCTAGTATCGTCCTTTGCTCGGCCAATTTCTTTTTAAAAATACCCAATGAGGGATCCAATACCACCTCACAAGGTAGAGCGTTCCACACACTCACCACGCGGTTTGAAAAGAAAAACTTTCTACAATCACGCGAAAAGGACTGGGTCACCAATTTTAGCGCAGGACCTCTAGTTTTGGATGAGGTGCGAATAGAGAAGAAATGACCGTAATTAAAGTTACAATGATCATGTAAAAGGGATTCCGTCAGAGTCAAATCATATTTTAGTCGTCGAAGCTCGAGAGAGTCAACTCCCAAAATACTAAGTCGTTTGGTAGCTCATCTCAGAGGGGCCTGGCAAAAATTTGGTAAACGAGCGTTGCACAGACTTAACGTAATCAATGTCCTTAATAAGTTGAGGGGACACGCATAAGGATTCTGTGGCTAAACATTTGAAGTGCGCTAAAGGCAAGTACTTAAATGCCGTAAAGCCGGTCACTTTAAGAAGGAATATCGTCTCCTTATAGGGCATAAAGATTTTGTGATTAAACCATTCAAGCATGCTAAGGCAAGTCTTTAACTGCCATAAAGCCGGTCACTTTAAAAAGGACGGTAGTCTCCTTAAAGTGCTTAAGAATTCTGTGACTAAAAATTTTAAGCGTGCTAAAGGCTTAAACTACCATAAAGCTGGTCACTTTATGAATCACTGTCGTCTCCTTAAATAACATCAATATACTGTGACTAAACCATTTCGGCATGCTAAAGATAAGTATACGGTATTTAAGTGTCGGAATACCGGTCACTTTAAGAAGGAAAACTTTAGGCATGCTAAAGGCAAATATTTAACTGCTATAAAGCCGGTCACTTCAGGAAGGACTGTTGTCTTTTTGTGCATATAAGAGCATAAGGATACTGTGGCTAAACCTTTTAAGCATGCTAAGGCATGTATTTAACTACCACAAAACCGGTCACTTTAAGAAGGAATGCCGTCACCTGAAAGAGCATAAAGATTGTGTGATTAAACATTTTTGTGAGGAAAGTCCCATAAAGCTGGTCACTTTAATAAGAAGTGTCTTTAAGAAGAGCAGAAGGGTTCTGTGACTGCATAAATGAAATGGTTTCTCATGAAATTATAATAGCTAAGCATGCCAAACGAAAGCAGACCAGAATGCATGAATAAAATTTGTACACGAACGCATGAACGAAATAAATAAAATAATACAACACAACACAACACAGAATAACATAAACATGAAAAGACTATAAAAATAATAGCTCTAAGAACAATAAATCATGAGGTATAGTACTAACTTTTTGCAGAGAGTTGGCATGGTCAAGCGTAAATAGGTTTTTCTTGCTATGTTGTAGCGCAACTTTTCTCAAGTATAGTATTTCCATCTGAATGTGTGCCGAGGTAACCAAACATCATGCTCATTTTAAAAGAACGCATCTTGTACGATTGCCTCAATATAACGTTTTCTATTTTCTTTTCAGGTTGATTTTCCAGTCTGCCTACAGAACTGTCTTAGCCAAAATAATGGTGACTGCGGAAAATGTGGCCGTCTAAACCATGGCGGAAAATTCTGCGAAAAAGGTTACACCTTTGTTTTTCTCTAAGTCCTGCGCATTTCCTAGCATAAGTCCTAGCATAAGCTGCTAGTGCTGTGCGGTATTGTACAAACTGACTGTATTACGTTATTTAACAAAAAATATCGTAACATTGTAATTACTGTATTGTGACATCGTAATTACGATAGGCAGGTAGAGTTAGGCGGGTAGCGTCAGCAGCCTACTATTCAGAGAAATTAGTTATTGGACTGTCTTACCCAGGACTTTCAGGCGAAAACCGTTCAGCAGAGATAACTATTAGGTGGAAAGAAAATTGATGTGGCAAAAGAAAAGGTCTTGTTTCGAAGGTGTCCACAAAAAACTAAAATGGGCAAAACTGAAGACAAGGCTCCACAGAGTCACTTTGCAGTGCCCCCGACAATGCTGGTCATGCTGAACCCCATTGTTACTGAGCAAACAATGGCAGTCCCACGGACCATGGCAGAAAATAGCATCATTGGTTGTCTAAAAGTTCATCGTTATTAGAAGTGAAGAAAATGAAACTATCCGTGTTGTTTTCAAAAGCTGACATTTATACTGAATTTCACATGAAGTAAATAATGCGTGTTGTTCTGTGCCGAACCATGCAATTTGGTTTCATACAAAAATAATTTTAAAATGCCATACGGATTATGGAACTGGTCCGAAATTTTCCACACCTGCTCGGCTATCCCTGGACGATTCAGTAGAGCACGGATCGGAATAGTTCACTTTATGTATTAGGCTACATGTGATAACTGAAGGGTGCCGTGCCGCGTCAGGAAGCGTAATCAAGAATAGATACATGTGTGTGGAAAGGGGGAGAAACAAGAAAAAGGGAGGGGGGGATGATCACAAGGTGTTCCTGGAGTTTAGAAGGTACCCACCCGAAAAGGTTGCCAGCCCAGCATCTATATATATGAGCAGACACTATGATGATGAGGAATCATGACGTCCGGTCAGAAGCGAGCAGAACTTCCGGCCAGAAGCGAGCAGGCGAGCAGGCTTTGCATTCCAGCGCGGAGAGGGGGGGGGTAGGGGCAGGTTGCGGTGGAGGGCGTGAGGAGGTGGCTGTTTGCTAGAACGGCGTATGTTAGCTAGTTGTATTTATTACGTGTGAAATCAAACAGTCGTGTATGTGACATGGCCTTGCTCGAGTTTGTCGTGGCACGATATGGTCTGGTTCGGACACAACAGATTTTAATTTAATACGTGTGGTATCAGTATACTAAAACGTAGTGGCTCATACATCGTTTGAATGCCTCTGAATTAACTTTCCCATAAATGGGACATTTAAATTGTAAACCCCAATTTCGGGAGTCGAGTTGAATGGTTCTCAACTAAAACGAAGAATGCATTTTGTGTCTGGATTCTAAGCAGAGGGAGTAGAAATTGCGTGTTTTGCCTACCGACTCTATGACAGTTCTCGCATGTGCCAGGAAGTTAGAGCTCGTAGCATTTCTTTGGTTAAATAAGATTTGGCGGTGTTAAGTCAGCAGGCTTGGAGCCAGCTACTGAAACCTGTTACTTCTCTCCCAGACGGCCTTCTGTAAACGGTGGAATATTACAACATGGTTACTCCCGTGTCTGGCATTTATTTGCTCCTGCTGATACGCGATGCCCACGCAAATGCTCTTGGATTTGCTATGGCACGAACGATGATCAGACACTCGGAGACCAAATCACTGACACCTTGCTTAAGTGTTGCTCAATCACTCCATATACAACCTTAAAGGGGGATTGCCACCAAATGACAAGCTGCAGCATCTATAGCCATTTGTCACTATCTAGTTCTGCCTAACCCTTACTTTCAACACGCGAAGGAACACACAAATAAATTTCTTTTTACACAACAAACAAGCTACGTGCCTTCTTAATTATTGAGTGTAAAGTTGATGCGCCCACGTGCACCAGGAAACTAGCGGCAAAGTTAAGCCTAACGACATCATGGGCGCTTTTTTCTATATATCGACCGTTTTGAAACGCTAGATGGGTGCCATCTAGTGACAGTGGTATCGTTAACCTTGACCGCTTGCTTCCTGGTGCACGTGGATGCAGCAACTTTAGACTCAATAATTAAGAAGGCACGTGGCTTGTTTGTTGTGCAAAGAGAAACTTCTTTGCGCATTCATTGCTTGTTAAAATCAAGTGCTACATAGAACTAAATAATGGTAGACGTCGCTAGATGGCTGCAACCTGTCATTTGGTGAATAGGCACCTTTAAACTACAAACCATTTTCTGTTACTATCTTATGGATAGAACCTATTATACCAAGGTTACAAAGATGTATATGTATTGTGCCAGAAGTGCTATCCCAGCTGTAAATTTCTGTTGATCTGCATTATTTAAAGATTTCTATTCCAAATCATCTAAACACACGATTGTACCGACCTGATCTAAAGAGAAAAATAGCATACGGAACAAAGTTCCATATGGTCGCTAAGAGCGTCGATATTCTCTCGTAAAGCTACGTAGACTTTAAATGCTACTGGCCGTTGGTCGCAGACGCTGGTAATGGCTGTTGCTGCCTATCCCCAAAATCAGTGCTCTACCGATAAGCTGTACTGCCGAACAATGCCTTCTCGTTCTGCGACGTCTTCAGCAACATCGTTTCTTTGTGGCTACATTGTCTACCCCCTGATTACGGCGTCATTATAGGTCTGGATGGATATCTTAAAGGCGCCTGTTCACCATTTCGACAACGTTGCCCATATTCTAAACACAACATCCACGTTCCAGATTATCCGTCATCCAATAGGCTGATGTGGGTCACATGATCTCGTTTTAGTTACGAAAATCGCGGCGCTGCTGCGAATAGTGTTGTTCCATTTTTTATTTACCGCTATTTTCTTTATGTTGCTCGGAGATTTTAACGGTGTTGCATCTATGAGTTGAAAACTGAGGTGAAAGGCGCCTTTAATGACCGATATGGTTTCAAAAATATCAATATGGTTATATGTCTAGTGACCATGGTTACAAAAAATAATACTTTTTTTTGTTTTGCTTTAATTCGCAGTGTGTCCAATATCATGGCTATTAAATCCAGCGACTAGTGAGTGTTACATAGAATCATACCTTGTCATCTCTCAGACGAGGGCGGAGAAAGCTTGCCGAGATGACGGTGGACGGGTGGCCATGGATAAATCACGGGAGAGTAATGCGTTCTTTCAAACCAACTTCGGCAAGAAGAATTATTTCATCGGTGAGACTATTTCCGTTTTCCGTTGAATTGAATGAACAAGGGGTGAAGCTCGGCTGACACTTTAAGCGCTATTAAGAAACCGACCCTCTCTACTTCCTCCCAACCGATCCACCTTGCATCATCAAAAACGGTGTAAATCCGTTTTGCCGAGTTTTATTAATTTTAACGTAGGGGCAAAAAAATAAGTTTTCATAGACGAAAATTTTGGCACAGTCACCCATGTTTACACATAAAAGAAAGTCTATCAAAAAAGTCTACAAACTTACAATTTGTGTTAAGTTAAAAAAGAAATACTTAGAAAAATTGCAATACGTAGACTTAACCGATTTATGAGAAGAAACAAGCGCTTCAACAAACAGTTTTATATTGAAAAAAACCTCAGTAGTGCTGATACAAACATTAGGTTATTTTAAAAACCTTCGTCGAACCAATAACGATTACATGCGTGGTAAAATACCACAAAAACTTGATATTTCGTGGCTCATTGGCTACAAGTTTCGGCCACTTCATCAAAAGAAAGAGTAAAAATCAAACCTTCATTATTAGCTACTCCTTATAAGCCCTGGTCCAGAACTTCCGTTTTCCCGTGCCCCGCGGAACCAACAACATAAGAAGTGATTGGTTGATTGAGTTTAATGGGGCTTTGACCCGAAGCCATGTGCCCACAAAAATTACACAGAAAATTACAAAGAAATACACTACACAACATTACAGAACCTCACCCAACAGTACGCAACAGCACTTAACAGTACCACTCCTTGTCCACACCTTGTCAGCCAGCAACACTCAACAGTGTGCATGCTCACAACAGTCACTATGCTCGGCCAAAACGCGAGCACAGCACTCAGAAAACTGCAATAGCACCGGCAAAAACAACCAAACACTACAACCTGATATTCACCGCAACACAGAAATTTGCAACCGCCCTTAATCTGACACGCGCGTGCGGCCCTGTGGCAGACAAGAGGTCGCCTAATGACATAACAGCACCTATGACTATGTATCTCACGCTGGCGCCTATACTTCTTACAAACTAGTAGAAGATGTTCCACAGTACCGTCAACTCCATAGGCTGTGCAGATAGGTGAACTCAACCATCCCAGCCTGTGCTATGAGCAGGAAGCTGTGCATGACCCGTCCGTAACCTAGTTAGGAGTTTGGCACACCAGTTAGGCATATCACCCACCATTGAGACAACGTCGCAATCTGGATGTATGGAAAACAGGAAACGCCCTGTGCCATCACTCTCCCATTCTTTATTCCACTCCTGCCGAAACCTGGTGGAGACAGCAACTCTCCGTAACCGGCAGGAGAGCGTGAGAGAGAACTCACATGGAGCATCCACAGACGCCACCTTGGCCAAGCCATCTGCCGCCTCATTTCCCACTTGACTACTGTGGCCCTTGACCCACTCATGAGTGACAGCTGCCCCACGCATAGTTACCCACATTTTCCAACAGATTGTGAAAACAAGCGGGTCACTAACGCACAGTCTCAGCGCAGCACTTTACCATGCGAATGCTGGCAAGTGAATCAGTCACCACAGCAAACGATGGCATGGCAAGGTCAGCAGCAACATCAAGAGCGACCGAAATAGCCGCAAGCTCACAAACTACACTTGAGTAAACACTCACAAGCCTACGTCTCATATTTACCTTCAACGTTGGGACAACCATTCCCACGCCGCCAACTCGCATCTCTGCAGTAAACGACGCATCGCAGAAAACACGGCAAGCTGTGCTACTGTGTTGAAAGACACTGACTAGATCTGGACACAATGTCCATGGGCTAGGGGACTTCACATAAGCGACATCACATAGGGTAAGATCAGACAGGGACTGAATAAGAGAGGACCCGGTGCCAAACATCCTCGCATAGAGCACGCTCTATCACTCAAGGTACAATAATCTCTAATAACCCTGCCGAGCGGGTCATTCTGACCCCTACTTAGAGACCGCATACACCCAAGCACTAACAGCTCCTAAGCCCTGAGATGAAGTGGTTGTTCACCACATTCAACCCATAGGGACTGAACAGGCGTACTGGGCAGACATCCAGCAATTGCTCGAAGAGCATCATTCACAGCTACCTGCAACAACTGAACCTGACATGACGCCGTGCACAAGAGTGGCAAATGGTAATCAACAACTGAACGAACAAAACTCCTGTACACAGCCATGAGAGCGTTCCTGCGAACCATTTTGTTACGAGCAAGGACCCATAAAATAGACGTCCGCGCACCGATCCGCTCCTTGAGGAGACGTACATTAAGAGGCCCACTCCAGGCCACTGTCTAGAATAACTCCAAGATATTTGACCGTTGACTTTGACACCACAGAAGTGCCACCGACAGTGACACGAACAATGGCACCCTGATGTACAGAGAGACGAGAAAAAACAACAACTTCCGTTTTTGCCGGAGCCAATTGCAGGCCTCTAATGCCAAGCTTCTTCGTCACAGAATCCAGAGCAGCCTGAACATGCGGCACAACCGAGGCAATGTCGTCACCCACGAACCACACTGCAACATCGTCTGCATGTTGCAATGGCAGTGGCTTACATCTCCACAAGAACCTCGTTAATCGCAACACCAAATAACGTGGGGCTTAAACAGCTACCCTGAGGCAGACCACGATCTGAGCTGGTCTCTGCGGACCAATGCCCATTGACTCCGGTCACATATTTCCTATCACCAAGAAGAGCTATGATAGCATTCACCAGCCTCTTACCAATGCCCATGCTACACAGAGCTGCATGGACCCAGTTCACTCCGACTGTATCATAAACTGCTCTGATATAAAGGAACACACCAACAACCACTTTGCCGTGAATCCAAGCTTCTCTGATCTCAGAGAGCAGATACAAAATCGCATCCTGGGCACTTCTGTTCTCTCTGTACCCGAATTACACAGTCGCCAGAGAGTCATGATACTCAAGGTACCAAGTCAGACGCTTTATGAGCATTCACTCATAAACTTTACGGAGACACGAAAGCAAAGCAATTGGTCTATAATTGAGCAGACAAGACCTGTCAGTGCCAGCTTTGTGAACTGGCACAATAATCGTGAAAAGCCACAAAGGGGGAACCTGGGCTCCTTCAAACAACACCTGATAGCGAGACAAAAGACCAATTAAGGCCGAATACGACAGCCTGTGAAGACTGCTGTACAAGACACGTACTATTCAAGGCGCGTTCGTACTTCTGCACTTTGTCAGAGCAGACTTGAGTTCAGAAACAGCAAATGGTACATCGGTGACACAAGCTGATGCTGGATGGGGCAATGCCGGGGGTGGAAGACCATGTGGAAGTGCATAAACACTTGAAAACCTCTGGCTGAAAGCTTCAGCCATGCTTGCTCCACGTAGAACAACCCTGTCAGACCGCTGGGAGCTATAAACCCATGTCAAATCTGGTTTCTCATCCTGACCACGCAAGGCGCGCCAGGCAGCCGAAAGCGACTGAGATGTGGCAACCTTGTCACACAAACGGTTCCCATACTCCTTCCCAGCTCTGATGAGGTACAGTGACTCTTTGGCCGTGGCTCTGTACACTAGCCAACGAACTTCGTCGGGGCTCCGCTTACATGCACGAAAAGCACGCCGTCTGTCACGAACAGCCCGTGTACAAACGGACGTCCACCAAACTGGGGTTCCCTTGGACCGAGAGACGCCGCCAGCTGAAACAGAAACTCGGCCTGTAACGTTGTCCGCAACCATTTTCAGCAGTTGGCCGCGGACCACATTCGTACCGCTTACGCACACCTGAGCCCACTGGTCGCAAGATAATGGCTAAATGGTCACTTCCCCTCAGGTCATCGGAGACACTAAACTCAAATTTCTCCGATAGGCCCGGGGAACAAAGAAACAAGCCCAACACCGACTCTTGGACACACCTCCTTGCCACCTGACAAAGGTAGGCGTGCCATCCTGCACTACCTCTAGACCAATAGTATTTATGGCACACGACAAACGGCGACCTTTAGTATTACTGTGCAAAGAACCCCAGTCGTGATGATGCGCATTGAAATCACCAGACTGTATACACGGAGCCGGAAATTGACGTAGGCACGCTAGCCAGCTAGCAATGGACGGATTACCGGTAGCATGCAGAAACACGAGGGTCACCCACTGATTCAAAAGCCACACCCGAATGCAACATGCATCAATCCCTGAACACGTGATAAATGGGACAACAAGATAGGGCACCTTCCACTTTACAAAAGCCCCCACATTCCCCCCAGATGAGACTAGATCCACAATTAGGTTAGAAATATGACATTTTTGAACACCACCCAATTCCTGAATACCAACTATGTCGGCGTGTAGTAAGATCCCTTATAATTCAGTAACTTTGTTAACAAGACTGCGGTGTAAAGTTGCCATCTCTTGCTTGCTGACTTGACCGTAATTACCT
>JAHWFP010248723.1:7771-21946 GCA_023313725.1 Lithobius niger
TCCTGACTGACATGCACCCACAATTCAGATAAAGAAAACACGAAATAATTTTCGATCATAATTGTGGTTTTGGTCACAATAAAAAACACAAGTAAAAAATCACTGGATGAGCAGCCTGTTATTGCGATTTAATGAACAAAAAGCCTGAAAGGTGCAACACGTATACAATATTTCGCGACGTTTCAGGTCAGTATGTGACCCTTATTTTTTAACACTTGATAAACGGCCGCACACTGACCCGAAACGTTGTGAAATATTGTACACATGTTGCACATGTTGCACATGTTGTACACATGTTGCCTTACAGGCTTTTTATTCATTCATTCACATTTCAGTTCATTTATCTTCATGCCTGTTGTTACTACACAGCCAGCACCATGTTGGTTCATTCGCGAACATGGCACTGGCTGCATAGCAACGACGGATTCCTATTCCCTTCATCTTTTACTCGTTTGTGTTTTCTATTGTGAACAAGATCCACAATTGGAACCGATAATCAAATCGTTTTTATAACTGACGTGGTGGTTCGTGTCGTCAAGAGACATCTAGATTTACCTGTAAACTATTTTTGAAACTGTAGAAATTGTATGTAGGGCATAACAGCTCCAATAAAGGAAATTTGCGTTTTGAAGTTTTATTTGAAACCATGAAAAACCGGACTTTTTTTTCCGACGAATAATTGGATATAGGATGAGGAAATTTGCAGTAAAAATTTACTCTCAATTTTTAATGTTTTTTTCTTTAAAGAACTTGATGAATGTTTGGATCTGAAAAAAATTCGGGTTGCTCGCTTTTAAGGACCACTTTGTATAATTTCTGCCGAACAATACTGAGTTCAGTGGAACCAGAACCACACCAGATAAATAACAAGACATTCAACAAAATCTCGAAAAACACGCCGAGCTGGCGTGGATACGGGCAAACCCCACTACTCTTTTGGTTTGCACTCTAAATGTCTTTTATATGATTTGAATTGTATGTCCTTTGTTGCATTCTTCATTGGTGTTGGCTGACGTCATTTAATGCTTTTCCCTGTCTCTCACTTAGAAGATTTCATTGTTGGCTGCGCATTGTTTAAATTTGTTGTTGCAGGAATTCGTTTCCATACTCAAACGTCATCAATTTTGTCGACTGTACCTCGCCAGCTAACAAAAGTTTATTTCCTAAACTAATAAACTTATCAGTATATCGTGTACATTTTTGTACCTCACTACCTTTTGTGGATAGAATAAAATTGGTGTTTTTTTTTTGGCATATCCAATGTTTTTGATTAAGTGATGTCTTTTGGTATTTAATTCAGGTTACCTTTTATTTATTTCCAAATGAGATATTATGTTTTTCTGTAACCTATACATGTCAATAGGCTATTTTTGAACCAGTGTCCAGGGCAAGAGAAGCTCGTTTACGTCGCGACTTCTTGGATCTACAGATG
The DNA here is from genome assembly GCA_023313725.1 of Lithobius niger. Taxonomy (NCBI): domain Eukaryota; kingdom Metazoa; phylum Arthropoda; class Chilopoda; order Lithobiomorpha; family Lithobiidae; genus Lithobius; species Lithobius niger. The sequence continues at coordinate 9,204 of JAHWFP010248723.1, forward strand.
GAAAGTAATGAGCCCATGACTCGCTTATACAAAAAGGCACAGGAGCTGAAGGTGATAAACTCCATGCAAGAGATAGCTTTCAGTATTTGGACAAGCTGCCCCCAGAGTATGAATACATAGTGCAAAAAGTGTATCATTGGGACGATGCTGACTTTACTCCTGAGAAGGTTAGAATGCACTTACTGGCAGAGTATACTGGCACGTCTAAAAATGAAAAAGCCAACTACAACAGTACTTCCAATGATAAAACACTTCCTCGCAATATGGAAATAGCCAAAGCATTGACCATGTTCCAGAAATTCTACAGTTCAGAGAGGCAAAAATAGACACCGATGCAGGGCAGTTCAACAGCAAAGGTCTGCTACGGAAGTGGCTAGGATGACCATTTTGCTCGATAGTGTCTACACACAGAAAAAGCTTTTCATTCTGCAACCACCCAGGTGCAATGGGGACATGGACCACATAGAGTTCGATGAAAAAGTCGTCTTGCCAAATCTAATGCTAATGTTAGTGTTCCTGATGGTACCTTCTATGTAGGAGTTCAGGGTATCCAGCCTTCAGAGGAGATGGATCAGTCTTACTAAATATGCACACCACTGACAAGAATTGGTACCTCGATTCGGGAGCTACTCACCACATATGTACCTGGAAAGATTGGTTTGTAAGTCTTACTGAGGTGGTGAATAGGAAGGTGAGTCTGGGAGAGGGCGTCTCTAATATCGAAGGCATAGTCACCGTGCAGTTGCAGATACAGCAAGGAACGTGTACTTTCCCAATAACACTCAGAGGTATTTTATGTTTCAACATTTTGGAAAAAACTTGATAAGCGTAGGATGCATTGTTCGAGGGCATTATCACATAGACATTTTTCAGGAAAGACTATGATTTTGCCAAGACCAAAAAAGTTTTTATTCTTTGGTGAATTAGTTGATAAACTGTATATTACAAAGGTGTACAGGACAAGCAACTGGCTGCAAATCTTTAAATGAAAAATAAAAGTTTAACTTTGGGGTTTACTGCATTACTTAATGTTTATTTTAAACAAAAATTTAATTGATTCCCTGCAGCAAGGCAGAATTAGATGTTAAATTTAAAGATTCAGCAAGGAAGAGTGGTCATGATTGATCAGAAAGTATGGAAACAACTGTGTAATTGAACCTTCTGAATCAAATGTTTCAGAAGTCAGTTTTGAAATTAGTTTAGGAGACATTATCAAAACGTTATAATATCTCAAACTTTATTTAGCTCATATGAAAGTAAGACGAATTTGATCCAACAACAACGGGCAAACTACGGATCCCTGTGGCACCCCACTCATCACTGAACATATGTCAGATGAAGACGCGCCTACTAATACCTTTTGTGTTCTGTGGGCACGGAAGTCCTTTATCCAGGAATATGTCTTCTCACTAATACCCAGGTTGTAAAGTATTTTCAGTAATTTGGAGTGCACAACTGAGTCAAAAGCTTTTGCGAAGACCATACAAATGAGATCCACTGGTATATTTTGCTCCATCATAGTTGTACAGTCTCTTAAGCAGCTAATCAGTTGCTTGGTTGATGACCAACCAAGCAGAAAACCAAACTGGTCACCAGGGACAAGTTTAAATTTATACAAGTGCTCCTGTATATCATCCTTGATTATACTTTCCAGGATTCTACACGGAACACATGGTAATGAAATTGGGCGGTAGTTGATTGGCTCAGCCGCATTTCCCTTTTTTAAAATGGGAATAACTCTTGCCTTCCTCCAGCAATCTGGTATTTTACTTGTGTCAATTGATGATTTTAAAATGATAAACAGTGGTTAGCTTAGTTCTGATGCAAATGTCTTATAGAAGGATGATGAAAATCCATCAAGGCAAACAGCAGCACTTGTTTTAAGTTTTTTAAGTTAATATTCAATTTTTTTCAAAGTTAGTATTATAGGTTCCACGTCCAGTCTATTATTTGGTACTAGGTGACTATTACAACCGACTGCACAGTCTTCGTTATTGTCTTTAACAAAATTCCCACTGAATGTATTATTTAGTGCATTAGCTTTTTCAAAATTATTCGTTAATAATTGTCTTCAAAATGCAATACTGGTAATTTAATTGATATTTTTTGTTTAGCGCCTAATAAATCTAAAGATAGAGCCCATGGTTCCGTCTTGGATCAATTTTTTTTCTAGGCATATCGTGTAACTTTTTGCTCCAGATTTATTTTATTTCTGATTTCGTTATACCTTTTCCTGTTATACAAGTTTTTATTTCTTGCTTACTTTTTCCACAATTTCTTTTTTGTGAATAGTAGTTTCCGAATTTCCTTTGGTATTTTCCTTTTGTACTTATTTTTTTTCAGTACTTTACTTGCCTTCTCTACCAAGCTTTTGATATTGCCATAGAATTTGCTCCAGTGTTGTTCCACGCTTTCTATTTTTGAAAGTTGTTGCTTCCAGTTTATTTTCACTAGTTCCTCACGCAAAGAGTCGAAGTTGATTTTTCTATAGTATTCAGTAATGTTGTTTATCTTCATGGGCTCATCAACATTTAGATAAAAGGTGACCATACCATGATCACTAGTCTCGAATCCTAGCCCAACATTTGCATCAGAAATTGTCTTTCAATGTCCACTAGTAGGAGATCTAAAATGTTGTTGTTTCTCGTTGGTTTAGTTACCAACTGCATCATCCCTAACTCTACAGTACAATTCAAAAAGTTTTGTTGATATTTGTTTGACGAGCTGTATGATTCCCATTCTATGAAGGACATGTTGAAATCTCCTAAAATTAGGTTTAAGTAGGTGTTATCCCTAGTCGAACTAAGGTATTCACATATATTTGCTATCTGATAGGCATCACTGCCATTTGGTTGGTAGCAGCAGGTCAGTTTTACTTTAAGGCCTGGGTAGAATTATACTGACCGATTCAACACAATCCGAATCGGTTTTTTCTCGTTCAGGAATTAGCTGATAAAAATATTTTACAGTTTCAGGGATCGCCCACCTAATGAAAAATAAACGTCCATTTAACGTCATGTAAATCAAAATGATGCTAAGTGCTTCTGTTGTTTCTTCTTCAACCATGTGAGAGCAGTCTGAAGGTACAAAAAGCACACTTGGTGGGTCTTCAGGATTATTGGATATTTCAGCCGTGTCTATACGACTAAAAAACCTGAAAGGCGTTCACAGCTTATAAACCCAAAAACGATACAGACAGCTACCAAAAAGAATATCATAAATATGGCAGGGAAAATACACGTGGTTCATTCTCCTGATTGTCTTGATTCTGAAATTAACACATTGATTTTGAGTGTTCATAGTAACAAATAGATTGTTCACTGTGACCTCAATAGACATAAATTACCACGAGAAGTTGATTCCGGCCAAGAGTGGTTCCAATTCAGTCTTTCATGTGGCCGCAAGGTTATTTTTGTGTGTTTTCATGCGTATGTTGTCTTAATTTAACTGCGTTTTTTCATAATTATTTGCCGTGGATGTGGGTGTAGCCCCCATTGGTCCCTACCTTAGATCTGCCCTTGATTCAGGCTCAATAACTACTTTGTTACTTGCTGGTTGGTACCACAAACTTTTACAAACGTTTTCAAACGTTAACTTAATCCAACTAATATTACACTCAGTTTGTAGGTATATGCTGTGGTTATACCTTTGGATACTGTTAAACTTAATGTTATTTGAAATGATCAAACTGAAAGTTTGTTTGCTGTAACTTTGTCTGGTAAGCAACCAGCGCTCCTAGGAGGAAGTTGGATGACAAAGTATAACCTGGCCATGAATTAATTTTATAAGGTAGAAGTTAGCAGTCTTCAAACTGTTGCACAAGATACGAATTTTCTTCCCGATTTGTTGTCACTGGGTCTTGGCAGCTTTAAAGCCAGTATCAAACTTAAAGCTGATGCTTTCCCTAAATATTGTAAGGCCAGACCTGAGCCTCTAGCCAGTAGAGGCAAGTTTGAAGCCGAAGTCATCTGCCTAGTGTGAGAGGCAATTTTACAACTGGTTGATTGCTGCGCTTGGGCGACTCCCACAGTTTTGGTGTTCAATCTTAACGGGAATGTTATGGTAGTGGTGGGTTACTCAAGTGCAGTGAATCCACATCTGGAAATACAATACCATCCCAGGCCTAGGGTGGAAGTTTGTTTAATCGGTTAGCTGGTTGAGACACTTTTTCGATTATCGAGATCTCCAATGTATTTTGTAGATAGAATTTGAAGAGGATTCTAAAGTACCTTTAACAATAAACAACTGTTTAGTCCTCTTCCAATGGTAGAGGGTCCCCTAGGAAAGGCTAATGCACCAGGAATTTTCCAAAAGCAGGAGAAACACGTCCTGAGGGACATGCTTCGAGCAAACTCATTTATAGATGACATCCTGACACTGGAAAATGCAAGGAGCACGACACCACCCGCCTTAAAGTATGCTCCGCACTGCAGTAGAGTGGTATTGAGGTTAAAATCAAAAGTGTAAACTCAGCCAAAGTAAGCTTAATTATTTGGGTTTTCAAGTATACAAGTCAGGAATCTGTAATCAACCTAAAGTGCTTCATACTATCAGATTAGTTCCTTAGCCAACGACCATTACAGAATTAAAAACATATCTTCGGCTTTTGAGTCAGTGTGGGTAGATTGTTCCACATTTGGCCTCCATACTGACTCTACTTGATAAAATACTTTCACCAAAAACACCATGGGAGTGGACAAAAAACTTCAAAAGCAGTGATGTATGCAAAGACAATTTTTCTGGATTCAGTTTTAGCAGACTACGACCCATCTTAGCTAACAAACTAGTGTGCGACACGTCACCAGCACTGGTCGGTGTTGTACTGATGCACGTAACAACTTAAGGTAAAGACAGGCTTATGGCTTTTGTCTCACGTGCACCGAGTAAAGCCAAACTTGACTATGCTCAGTTTGATCATGAGGTATTATCTATTGTCTTCGGGGTTAAGAGATTCTACCAGTACATGTTTGGAAGAAGGTTCATATTGCCAACTGATCAAAAAGCTTTATTATTCGGCAGCAAAGTATCCATTCCACCTAGTGTGGCCATGTGTGTACAGTGTTGGGCGCTATACCTAAATGGATACGATTTTGAGCTGCAGTGTATCTCTAGAAGAGAAAATTTAACTGCACATTTCTTATCTCACATCCTATTCCGTATAAGCCTCCTTCCAAACAATCACCTGGTTGACATGTTATCAACCATGAATGATTCAGTCTCTTCCAATTGAGACTGTTCAGCTTTAGAAGTTTACTATGGAAGATAGGCTTCTAGGAATAGTTTATCATTAATCAAATGAAGGCCGGCCTTACAAAATTGAAAACGATGATTTTAAGCCATTTTTCGTGAGACATGAACTGAAAAATTTTAAAGTCATTGACTTATAATAATAAATAAAATTTCTTAGCAGCACATAGGCGATCTGCACAAGGGAGCCGAATTTTAATTAGGTTGTGGATTGTCGCTTCAAGAAATTTCGAAAATTTTCTTGCTGCAGCATCCAACATGCACTATGGCCTGGTCCACTTTGTTGCCTTAAGGGCGTTCCACATTTTTACAACCCTAACAGAGAAAAAATTTAAACGAGAAGATGAACTCGTAGTCTGTTCTGCAAGTTTCAGCGTATAGCCGCACATTACCAAATTACTCAAAACAGGTTAAAAAGAGGAGTGACACTTTTAACATTTCATGCAGTATTTTATAAGTGACGACTAGGTCAAATTTAATACATTGTACTTGAAGTGATTCAAGCCCAGTCCAAGTCAGAAACATACAATATGTTAATTCCCTCAAGCCATGGAGGCACATAGTGAATCTACGTTCTATCGATTCAATCAAGTCAATGTTGCCCAATAACTTCGAAGACCAAATAGGGGTAGCATATTCAAGCAAAGGTATAACAAAGACCTAAAAGCCCAAATCTTAGACTGATTACTGCCAGACGTAAAACATTTGTGTAGTATAGCAGATCTTATGAAGGCCAGGGAGGAGATTTTCTGGCAGTGAAGCGAGTGCCAGAGTAATACCAGAGTTACTAAGACCACAGGTCTTCACTGAACATCACTTGTACCATTGTGATTCTAGTGTTTGGTTACCAAAAGTAGATAACGACTTCGAAAATGTTGTTAAACAAAGTCAGCCATGCCAAACGTATGAGAGAATGGTATCACTAGTAAAAAGCACATGTGGGAATGGCCTGCATTCATATAAATTAGGCTACAAATTGATTTTTATGGGCCGTTGGCTGGTAAAATGTTCCTTGACGTGTAGGATGTGCACAGTAAATTTCCATTCGTCTTTATATGAACTTTACAATAATAATGTACGTAATAAAGATTTTTTTGAAAGCTAGTTGCAAAATATGTGCTATGTCGTACCATCGTATCTGACAAAGGACCCCAATTCGCCAGACACAATTTAGAAAATTATTTCTTAAAGAAAATGCCATCCAATACATAAAAAGCAACGCATACGGCCTAGTAACAAATGATGACGCTGAAAACCTACCGCTAGATGACGCCACAATATTTTCGTATGTTTTTCAGTGTTACTTTAAACTCTTCAGTAAACCCTTTAACCTGGTAATTTGTTGTAGAAATTCAAAGTAAAACGAAACTAAGTGTAGAGCCCTGTTGTGTCTCACGCTCATGTCGATTGTGTCATGTCAAAGATCATGTGTTTTCCGCTTTGATTTCTCCAGCTAAATTGTACCTCTCTTCATCTACAGTGGGGCAGTTAGCCCAAACAAACGATCATAATTTTCACTTAAGGAAGTGTTTCAGTTTCAAGAGAATGTTTAAATATTACATCATCACGAAAGAATCAAATATCCTCCCCTTCTTAATGACGTACTACAAGAACGTCCCCCAAACCATAGGCTGCTAAGTCTATTATTCTGAGGCCTTCAAATTTAGCATCCATCATGATTGAATTACCTATTTAGTTCCTCAATGCGTAATGGAGATAGCTATCAATGAATTCGGTGAAAGCCAGTTTTTGTGTGCTTGCTGGTTTCTGGCCTTTACCTTCTGGCGGTTTTCTGACTGCACAAATTATAATCAGGGTTGGACTGAAACAGAAAAGCCCAGATGACTAAAGTAAACTTGTGGAGCCCTCTGATCACAGAAACGGACGAGAATCCGTGTTTGGTGGGGACGCGGTGTCTATGTTCTCCCAATATTATCATGTTTATTTCAAAATGTATATTTTCTGAATGCCATTGAAACCAAGAACATGATGGAATCGGAAAATTCTAAATTACTGTATTTAAAAAATATTAAATAAGGTTATGATTTAGTATTGTGGAGACTGTAGGTCAATGTTTGCCCCGAGTGCCAAGCGATGCAATGGTCAAGTACTATAATGTGGTCAACTGTATAGCTCTTCTTACCCACAGCTAAAGAATAGGGAGCAGCTAAATAGCACAGACTAACTCCGTCACGAACTCGTACTGGTGACCACTAGATGGTAACGTTAACGCACTAAAGTTCAAATTAACTATTGCTAATAGGTGGATTTTTCGGAATCATCCAGTATTGGAATGATTTTTTGGTTTTGAAACTAAGACGTATGAATTAGGGCAGTATATAGGAAACACCGTCTACATCTAAGTGTAAACAGCATCTTGATGAATTGCAACTTAGTGGCTGGTTCATACGTGAATGGATCATCGTGGTTGACCTTGCGTTTATTGTTTACTACGATCCCGCCTGCCTACAAATTGCACAATTTGGTTACTGTCCTGCTAAAACAATATTATTCGCTCTATGCACGTTTTGCAGATGGACCAAGTCGATCAAGCACTCAGCCTTCTAGGGGAAACTTTGACATTGACGTTGCTTTTGCGAAAGAAGAAAAACTAAACTAATTACTTAAATTGAATAATGCCACTTAAATTTATTAAACAGAGAATAACTGACAATGACCCACCGCCTTGCGAACCACCACAGTCAGCATTACCTTTAAAAGAAAACGAAACCAACCCAGCACGAAGCCCTCAATTCAATGAAATCATACCTAACGGGCTCACCGCTAATGACTGGGCAGACTCTTCAACATCATCTACCTACCTGTCTATTGGTAAGCTCTGCCAGAAATAACATGGACATTTGGTTTGCTTCTGTGTTTGTTCACTCCAGGCAACGCTTATGTATGATTTCCACAAATTTTGTAATGGGCTAGAATTTCTAGGTAATTATTACTTTGTGTATATACAAGACAGGAAAGCCAAAGGCTCATAAGAAATAACTAAATACAGATGCAAACCTATTTACGTTGCTTGTTGGACTTATATGTCAGACTGCCTGAGCGGGGAATCAAACCCAGGACCTTTGAAACCAAAGCCCAAGGTCCTACTGCTGTCACGTGCTAAATGCTGCCTATGGATGTTTCCTATTGGTCGTGTCAGTATGGCTCAGCGGTAGGACCTCGGCCTTTGGTTTCAAAGGTCCTGGGTTAGATTCCCCACTCAGGCAGTCTGACATATAAGTCAAAAAAGCAACGTAAATAGGTTTGCATCTGTATTTGGTTTGTGTACTTTCCAGGTGTAAGCATTTTTCATTTCCTTTCACACTCCTCATTGGGGTGCTGAACGTGGGTGGAGTTGATTTTGAAATTCCAAAGGACCTTTGCGAGTGGCAAAATCCTAGTTGATGATGCCGTAGGAATTCTGTTGTTATTTGAAGCACAAACTAAATTATCATCAATTATTTGTGAGAGACAGTCCTTACTCTAGTGAAATGGAGTATAACAAGAACTAGGAGTCGTACTCTTCGGTTCTTCTTTGGAATCATACTTGAAAACACCAAATGAAATGTTCGTCAAGAAACGTCCAACAACAAAATGTAATGAAGGATGAAATAGTCTCCATTGCCCACCTTCAGAAATGATACACACCACAACAATGTTCATGTTAACAAATTGCACACTCTTAAATGAGCTAGCCCTATGTAGTCACATGATATTTGAATAGCTCCTTTCTAGAAAATGGTTTTAAGGTGTAAACCTTAGTGGTCTATCCCGACCAATGCATGTCCACTTTGCTCTGTTAAATGGAGCAAATAAAGTCATTTTATTATTTTATTATTATTTTTATTATTAAAGGTGGTTTCACAAAATCACTTACGTGTACGGTAAGAAGAAGAGTTCAAGAACAGGAGGTCCTTGAACCTTGGGTTTCAGAGAAACGCTATACTGAACAAACACGTTAAATTTAAAGCTCAATTCCTCTCTCCCCACAAATTCTTTTGTCGTTCCTGAAAGTTTTTAGGCTGCAATTTGTAAAATTCAATTTTTTTACTTTTTTGGCTTCACAAAAAATGTGCTATAACATTAATACAAACATAGATACTAACATTTAATCGAACACAGAAGTTACCTAATGCTTTTATTGCAGTTAATTGTGATGAAGTTCATAAATGCCACCTGAAAATACACATGAGATAAAAGTTGTAAAGAAAAAGACAACTTCCTTTCTGGAATGTAGTCATAATTAAAAATTGTTGCTATTTTGAATGTGACACATTTTCTAGGTCACCATTGTATTTAGCTTATGAAATTAGAAACGCTACCTCACGTTACGGCAATTCTTTTAATGTTGGATATTTCACAGAATGGCAGCTTTGTTTTTCTTATAATTGTTTATACCTGCACATACTCAAATGATATTTGTGAATATCATAATGATATAATCCTGTCTAAAAATGTACAAAAAGTAAAGTGCTATTTTGAAAAAGCATAAAAAAGCTGTAATTTTGAATCTGGTTGATTTTTAGCATTGTTTTCAGCAATGTCAGATTCGTCAAAAAGATACCTCACATACTATGCATAAAAATTTGCTAAAAAAAATGCTGTCATTTAAAAAAAAGCTGCCATTTTTAAAATAGCGGAAATGATACTTACCAAATGATAAGTTACATAATGTGCATAAAAATTTATAAAGAAAATAGGTCGCCATTTTGAAAACTGATGCTATTTTGAATCTACTACTTCCTTTTGGGCCTCCATTCTCACCATCGAACCAGAATAGTCAGAAATGATACTGCACATACAATATATTCAAGTTAAAAATTTATTTAAAAGGCAATCCAACATTTAAATAATGCTGCCAATTTGATATGATGCTTTATTTAGAGCTACCATCTTCAGCAATGCCAGATTAGTTAGAAACGATACTGCGCACACAATTATACAGTCAAGTTTAAAAAAGATAATCTGAAAAATAAAAAATGCGGACCGTTTTGAATTATAATGGTTTGAGGTCACGATCAAAAAGGGTTCCCACTATTCCAGTAAAAATTATTATCAAGGGCAAACTGTTGATAACTTTCCTCCCAAACACGTTGTACTATGAGTGGAAAACCTTTAGTTTATTTTACTACATGTTTTTAGCCACTGCTAATCATTTGCAAGTTGATATATTAACGGTGATGGTGTACTTGTTAATACCCGGCCAATAAAAGATTCTGGTTTTGAAAATAGGTAGCACCAGCTTGTAATGTACCCATTTTTCGGTAAAATCCTGTCGGTAAAATCACTCTACGTCCTCCGCTCGGCCAAAGTGATCACATTTCTATGGTTTTCACCCTAGAAACTCCTATCGCTATCAAAGAAAGCGTCACAAAAAAGCTTGCCTACAAACTGACTCATTACGAACTCATAAACAGTAAGATTAGCAGCATTGGCTGGGTTTCCGAATTTGAAGGGCCTAACAGATATGAGCAGTGGGAAATTCATACACTACTTACTAGACAGTGTTTGTACCAATCTTGTACCAGTTATGAAGCCAAGAAGAAAACAATTTCCGTCCTGGATTTTTTCACCAGCTATTTCCACTGCTGTGAAAACGAAGCGAAGGGCGTGGACAAGGGTCAGTAGAAGGCCGACTCCTAGTAATTTTTCTGAATACACTGACCGCAGAAACGAAGTTAATACCCTTACTAGATAGGCAAGGAGGAATTATGATGCCAATCTTACAAAAAATGCCAAGAAAAACCATAACAACATCTTTAAGTATGTGAAATCACAATCCAACAGGTCACAGGTAGCATCCTCAATCACTGTTGATGGTGTCACCCATAGCGATGATGCTGCCATTTCTAGTGACTTCAACAAGTACTTTAATTCCGTTTTCACTACTTCATCAGGAAACTCCAATTTCACTGGTGGGATGGCCGAAATGAAAGAATTCATTACAACTGACATTGTCGCCAAACTATTGTCTGAGACTGACATTGATAAAAGCCCTGCTCCAGATTGCATCCACCCCTTAATTCTGAAAAACTGCTGTAGTGGGCTGGCTATTCCTGTCTCGATTATCTTTCGCACCTCACTGGCACTCTGGTAACTTTCCCAGCGCTTGGAAAGACGCCCACATTGTTCCTTTTCTAGGGAATGGGCCCACTAACTTAGTGACAAATTATCGCCTATCTGACTTCTGTCTATTATTTCTAAACTTCTTGAGAGAATTGTCGTAGACTACATTGTAGACTTTTGCAGAAGACAAAATGTTTGGTGTAAGGAGCAGCACGGTTTCCTTACTGGCAAATCTTGCCTAAGTAACTTACTGACTGCTGTCAATGACTGGACCAACCTTCTTAACGACGGCATTCCTGTCGATGTTGCCTTCTTGGACCTAAGAAAAGCTTTCGATGTTGTGGACCATGCCATCCTGCTTAGTATCTTAGAAAAGGTGGGTTTGCCACATGGACTAATTAGCTGGATTGGTAGCTACTTAAGCGACAGAAGACAAAGGATTCCACCTGGCTTCCACCTGGCTTCCCGTGACTTCTGGTTTACCACAACGTTCTGTTCTGGGCCAATCCTTTTTCTCCTTTTTATTAATGATTTTACCAACAGTTGTGGATTCCATATGCCTCCTCTTTGCTGATGATCTGAAGTTATACCGACCAGTTATCAGCGAAGAGGACACCAACGTTTTCCAAGAAGACCTCTGTAAAATTCATTACTTAGCCACTGCTCATTGCCTGCAGTTTGGCTCCCAGAAGTGTGTCACTATGCACATGCACAACAATGTACATGCCAATTACATTTTTGGTAACCCTACAATGGAATCCATCACACAAAAGCGTGACTTGGGTATAGTTATTGATGGCAGGCTCGCATTCAAGCAGAAAGTGGATGCTGACATTAACAGATCACGTAGGATGGCAGGCTTTGTACTATCCGGTTTTACATGCCTGACTGCAGATACTACTAAAATCCTGTACACTACTTTCGTGCCCCCACTCCTGAATTACTGTGTCTTCACCAAAAAATACCCTGAAATTAAGCACCTGCTATACCAAGAGCACTCAAAGCCTTAAACCTCACCACTCTTGAAGATCGCTACTACAGAGGTGACATGATCCTTGGGTACCAACTACTCAATCAACTACTGGACATCGACTATGGAAGCTTCCTTGATCTTTCTCAGGTTACACACACACGAGGCCACTGTTATAAACTGCAAGGTGAAACCTCACACAACAACACTAGACACTTCTTATTTACTGAGAGAATTATTGTGCCTTGGAACACGCTGGCACTTCGAGTGGTAACTGCACCTTCCCTATCAAGCTTCAAGGCTCGCTTTAACAGCATGTCACGAATGGGGTTGTAATTGGGGAGGGGGGATTGGCTCATGAGCATGCTCAAGCCAGGTTTTGCCTTTTGTATTGTGTTTATTGTATACATTCCATATCTCCGTTAGCTGCTACTTACGTAATTAAAACTGCTGGTTAAAA